>JABSTT010002351.1:0-45698 GCA_013339685.2 Hyalomma asiaticum
GGGTGAAAGGGGGAAGAAGTTAAGCGAGCGCGTCATGACCTTTCCTTTGACAGACAGAGAGATAAGGCAAGACTCTACTAATACCTTATTAACTAATTTAAATGACTATGGACACCTCTTATTCCCTTGGAATAGAAATGCCTTTACCTCCGGAAAACTAGAAGTTACCTTTACGCAGTTACGTTGCCGCATTCATAAATTAAACTTTTATATGCAAAGAGCTGGTCTTTCCCCATCGCCCTTGTGTCCATATTGCGGCGAAGACGAATCTGTAGAACATTATTACTTAAAATGCACTCGGTTGTGCTCATTAAGAAAACACAAATTGAAAGATTCTCTTCATAGGATTGGGTTGGAATTCTCCGTCTCTATTATTCTGTCTGTGGGAGCCTCCTCATTAGGACGTTGCCACTAGGATGTATGCTGTACTGTTGCAAAATGCATAGTTGATTCAGGGCGGTTCTGCTCATAAATTCGCTCGTAAATTCAACAACAACAACAACAACAACAACAACAACAACAACAACAACAACAACAACAACAACAACAACAACAACAACAACAACAGTGCTCGCGCTTCCGTAGCGGCGACACTCATGCTGCCAGAGTCACTGCGTAGACGTGGCACAACGTCCGCGGTAACTGCGCCCGCGACTCAACCAATAGTAATTCCCCCTTTTTTATGCATAGTCTGTTCCTTACCACTCACGTGATATGCTGAAACAAGGGCGGGCACTTTACATATGTATTTCACACAAAATTTGGCTGCCGTGTTCACATGAGACTCCATGAGTGATCGGTAGCGTTTTCTTGATGTGATAAAAAGAATGTTGTGGGCCCCCTTCGCAAAAAAAAAGTATGAAAATAGCCACGACTATCCAGAACTATCCGTGGTTCACATACAGGTATTACGCAACCGCTGTCATTAGCCTTGATTCGGTCTACAGTACACGATATGTAGCATAATTTAGCCCATGTTATCTCACAGTTGGAAATTTGGCGTGGCACTAGATGTGACACTTGAGCTGCTCGGTTTTTCTATTCCGCTGAGCGCGTTAGCCACTTGTCTTGCTGAATATGTGGGATGGACACTACGTATTTGCAGGAACCGCTAAGTATCACCACGCGGGCGCGTGATTTGCGCGTGGAATAACCTCAAGAATATTTAAGATGCCAATTTGACAAGTACGGTTCCTTTGATGCACCAGGCAGCATCCAAGAGTCAATGCGTTTACAGGTCATCTATTGTTATTCTAGCACAAGTGTCACTATCTTTGATACGCTTATTCTAAAGGGAGAATGAAACGGTGCTGACGACTTTGTACGAACGCATTGAGACGGTAGCGCAGGTCCTCTAGATCATTAGCACATCGATAATGGCGCTGTGTGTCAAGTGTGTAATTTACCAAGCGGTTTCAAATATGAGTATCTCTACAGACCGAAGTGACCTTACCAAATGGGTTTTCAAGTGACCCTGCCCATAGGTCGTGCTACATTAAGGCGACGTCACACTCATGACATATTATTGGCTATAACGCCTGCTGACGTACCTCGTGAGTAATTGTTTCTATCCTGGTGTAGCAGCTGCACCTGGCGGCGCAGGTTGAAGTCTGATCTTGGAAGCCACGCAAAACGCTGCGACTGCCGTGGACGGCGTAGCCGTTGCCAGCGTGAGCCCAGCCGGTCGACCGAGTTGTGAAGGGAAAGCATTTCTGAGTTTAACTAGTCGGCTTTCCAACTAGTTGAGCGTCGTCTGTGTTCGACTTGGTCAAGGGTTGTCTGTATTTTCGTTATTCTGTACGTTTGACGGGCCAGGTTGGGGTTGACGTTTCACAGCTTCCGTAGGTGAGGGGCCGAAGGCCAATTCATGATAGCAGAGCTACTGCACCTTATTTTACTGGCAGCCTCAGGGTAAACGGCGGCTAACTTCGGCGCATTTCACACTCGCCTGTCTTGCAAAAGATTGATTTATTGATTTCTGGGGTTTAACGTCCCAAAACCAGCTCTGATTATGAGAGACGCCGTAGTGGAGGTCTCCGGAAATTTCGACCACCTGGGGTTCTTTAACGTGCACTGACAACGCACAGTACACGGGCCTCAACATTTCGCCTCCATCGAAATGCAGCCGCCGCGGCCGGGATTCGATCCCGCGACCCTCGGATCAGCAGCCGAGTACCATAGCCACTAGACCACCGTGGCGGGTGTCTTGCAAAAGACAGGAGTGGGGTGCACACTTTTACAGTAACCTTCTGGGGCACTGAAAACTGCGAAGAGAGCGTCTCTTGAATTGCAAGGTAATTTAACCAGAACCTCTTGAGGAAGAGAGGAATGTTATTTTGCCCACAGCTGCTTTGACGCACGCTGGTGTAAAAACGCTGCAGCCTATTTATACTCACTGGCCTACGCAATGTCAAAACAGCGTTTCAAGGACTCTTCAACATAGCGCCTAGATTGCATGAAAAGGAAAATACGTACCACAAGGATGAGCTGAAGGCTGACTGTAGCTGCGTGGATGGTGTGCTGGAATTTATACTACATGCGTTGACTTGGATCGTGTTACAGCTCCTCCTACTGCGAACGAGCTTTTCACTAGATGTGACAAGCGCCAATCAAGGCTCGGGACATATACTATATGGCTCGCGTCACTGGGCGCTTGCAAAGGCACAATGATTAGAGCCACGCAAACTGCTAGATAACGAATGCATCAGAAATACATGACGTCAATCAGTAAGCTATCGCGAAAATTTCTGAGAGTTCGTTGTGTACTTCAGTGGATTTTCTTAAGTTCATAAAGCACTTGCCATTGTGGCCTGCTTAGGTTGAATGTATTCAAACAATTGAATGTATTCAATGCAACACGATCAATCATGGCCACATCAAGCTTCGTAAAGAGTATGCGCTCCGAGCGAACTGGCTAATTGCTTGAAGCACGCTTATTGGAATTGGCAAAGGCGCATGAACTACTCTAAGCGATGGATTTTTGGGCTTTAACGTCCCAAAACCAGTTCTGATTATGAGAGACGCCGTAGTGGAGGTCTCCGGAAAGTTCGACCACCTGGGGTTCTTTAACGTGCACCGACATCGCACAGTACACGGGCCTCAACATTTCGCCTCCATCGAAATGTAGCTGCCGCGGCACGGGATTTGATCCGGCGACCTTCGCATTAGCAGCCGAGTGCCATAACCACTAGACCACCGTGGCGGGGCGAACTACTCTAAGCGTGCATGCCAATGCGGGTGAGTTAAATAGAATAAGGAATGACATGGAATCTCCAGCTGGTGCTGATGGCAACCTGCAGCAGTGGATTTAGACGCTTAAGAGGTAAGAATAGTGGCCATGGAGATGGACAGATGGTTCCATTTTTTGGCTGTTTTCGGCATCAACGAATCAGAAAACAAAGTTAGTTTAAAAAAAAGGTAATTCACTTTATGATGTTGATTGGTACGACACGCAAATATAATGGATCATTGAGAAGGTAACCTTTGGCATGTGGGTTAGAAAAAGCCTTATGAATTAACTATAAGGAAGAAAGCTTCCTGCTGAGAGAGATAATAGAAAGTTGCAAAGTTTGTTCGATAGATGATACACTAAAAAAGCGAGAATGATTTGGTAAAATGAAACCTTCTTTGCGGCTTTGTACTAACTTCATTTGATTAATATAAAATTGTTTACTTGGGCCCCACAATGCACATGGATATTGTAGAAGAAACCTTGCAAGTTTTATATGACGTTAATTTAAGAGATGATGGTTAGCTTGGGAAGTCATGGCGTAAGTAACGTAACTTGCGATTAGCATTATTAGCGACGTAGTTAACATGCGCTTGCTAAGAAAGGCTGGCAGTTATATGAACACCTAGATAATTAAATGAGGTCACTTCGCCTGGTACACATCTGTTTACGGATAAACAAGGGGGTAACATGCAGTCGCGTTTCGCGAGATCCTCATGTGTTTGCACTTTTTAACGTTCAAATTCAATTGCTAAAGCAGCCGTACAGCAGTCCATCAGTGATAACAGCGTTACCACGAATAGAAGTCATTTTTAACGCAAATAATGTCCTTGCACATCGTGTGTTAAAGTGACGCATTGTAATGTCTTCTACGGGACATTTACTGCAATATACCATATGGTAACGTAGCGTCGTACATTCCAATATAAATACTGCTGGAAAAACTAGCCGCTCCATTTATGATATGCGAAGCATTTCTTGGCCAAATTGAGTCATTTTGGCCGTATCTATCTATCTATCTATCTATCTATCTATCTATCTATCTATCTATCTATCTATCTATCTATCTATCTATCTATCTATCTATCTATCTATCTATCTATCTATCTATCTATCTATCTATCTCAGGAACGAGAACGCGCCCTCGGCCGCGAGAGACAACGCTGATGCAGGCAGCGTTTGCTAGCGAGTTTCTTGACTGAAGAAACTGGCCGCGTATCTGCGTGCTTCGCTGCAAATGTCGTCGAAAGACGATAGTCCAATCTTCTATGTATCTACTGATAGTCTTTGTTTTTTCGGTGTCTAACCAAAGTAAGCCGGCTAACAAAATGGTGTTCGCTTAACTAGGATCGCATGGTACTCTACACACAAACAGCTCTTTGTAATACTCCATTAAGGCATGTTTAATATGTTCTGTCTCTCTAGATATTTGCCATTTGTATTCAATCTCAACCATTTCATTCCTCCTAGCATATTTCTTTTTTTCAGTTTCGAAAGCACACTTTGTTCGCATTTAGTCAGCCAAGATGTTCTCCGTTCGTGGACGAACAGGTGCACCGCGGAATTTTCCCGTGTCAATAGCCCCGATTGCATTCTTTGTTTCTCTTATTTATTTCAGAAAAGTGCCAGGCGTTTCACTCTGCATCCGCGAATTTCTTCATCATTGTTTTCAGGTTGCCATCATCTGGGCGCTTTTCAAGGCTCATGTCTACCGCGTATTTCTGTGATTTCTGTTGTTTGTTGTGTTAATGTTGTTCTAATCCGCTTTGATCTTGATGTTAAGCGCGGGATAGCAGTGAGAGAAGGAATTTTTTTCGCGTTGTACTGCTGCCGCGTGACTAATGTGCGGATGCTGCTTTAAACACCACGAGCCGCGGTGCTTTCACACCAATGTAGCGTTTCGCGAACGAAAATGCATTTAGGATTTCACAGTGCCAGGACCATTGCGGGACAGTATTTTTCCGACCAACTTCGCCGACACGTAGTATTGCTATACGGCGATGCGTACTACAGTTTGAGGGGCCCACCCGTTCTCAGGGCACATGACACAATATTTTGCTTAGTTACAGCCACGCACATGTTGCGTTGTCTCAATACATTACGTTACGATGCCTCAGTGCATTATGTCAGCCAGCGCTCTCTACGACGTAGCGCTTTACGTAGTGCTTTCGAGACTCACCTTGTCGACGACTGTCTCCTCCTGTCACGTGCACGTGCCTGCAGCCGACACCCGCGACGCGCAAGTTAAGGCGCCGCCACCTCGCCGAACCTGCAATTCCTCTTCCCACGGCACCTCTTCGACGCACAATGACAATCGCTGGATTGCTCGCGCTACGCACTTTCTCAGGTTTCACATTATGGGAGCTGCTTAGCTGTCTCCCCTCAGGCCCGTGTACGGTGCGTTGTCAGTGCACATTAAAGAACCCCAGGTGGTCAAAATTTCCGGAGACCTCCAGTACGGCCTTTCTCTCCTCTCTATCTCTTTCACTTCCTTTCCCCCGCCCCCACGGACGCTTAGCCGTGCTCCCTACATGGGCTGCAGAAATTAGCGTCCTTTCCTAACCGAACCACAATCATCATCATCAATCATCCTTCTTTCAAAAAATGTGGGTTCGATCACGGGCGCGACGGTCGCATTTTCGATGGAGGCGAAAATGCCAGAGGCCCGTGTGCTGTGCGTTGTCAGTGCACGTTAAAGAACCACAGGTTGTCAAAATTTGCGGAGCCTTCCATTGTGGCTTTTCTCTCCTTTCTATCACTTTCGCTTCCTTTCCCCTACCTCCACAGACGCCTACCCGTGCTCCCAACATGGGCTGCAGAAATTAGCGTCCATTCTTGAACAAAGCCACGGCCATCCTCATCCTTCTTTCCTTAACCATAATCAAATTATATGTGAATTTACACGCGTGCTGAACACAGCGTAAATGTGGCTATTAACAAATTTTTTTCTGAACTGCTCAGTCACTGCTTCTGTAGCTGGCTTTATTTAAGTGAAAGAATGTCGCAAAACAGTGTTTTTATAATGCTTTAAAATAGATGTTCTGAAACGTCGTAAAGAGTTCAAGCGTTGGCTTATCACCATACTCCGTGGCTAAAGCATTGGCTCTATGAGAGGACACATTTTTCCTGCGAAAGCCACAGTGCCTATAGTGGTTTTTTGACGTGTCAAGTGCACATTCTGTAAGCACGTTCGATCCCTAAGACATCGTTGGGCTTGAGTGGAACCCAGGTATAATGCATATAAAGTAACCTTGTTTATTGTAAACATCTTTATAGTAAGTTCGAACGAAAGAAGTAATGTGATCTGCATCCAGAGAGCCGCGTACTGTCTGTCTCTCATCATCACCTGAAACCCGCCGCGGTGGTTATTCAACTGCTACATTTTGAAGCGACCTTGTATTGGCTAACTTGCGCGGTAGTGGAAGCTGTCGGCGTACGCAAAGGTATAGTATACCAGGACTAGTGTACTAGAAGTAGAACCTCTAGTTCAAGTACACTATACGCAAAAGAATGAGGGAATATTGGACTAGTGGCGCAAGGCTAGCGAAACAGCGTAGCGGATGGACACATGAATGGTCCGGGTTTGTCCCCGGCACACCCGCATTTCGGCCGTATTCCGAGGCTTCGAGAAACGCCTCGCAAGCGCTGCTTTACAAGGTTTCTCACCGAGCTCAGCGTAATGACGGTTCGCATCGAACCGCAGACGGTGGCAGATAAGGCACACGTGGCTTCAGCGTCACGCCGTGCACTACGCGTTTGTGCATGGCTTCGCGCCATGAGCGGACGCATGCTATCGTGGTGCAAAGCTGTGCACAAAGGCACAACTTTGAAGATGCCGTGCACATGGGAAATAGGCGCACACTGCCTTTCTCTTCTTTTTCTTGTAGAAAACGTGTGCTCTCCAGCCGTAGTTCCGTCACTGTAGCAGTGTGGGCTGATGTCACGTGCGCAAGAGAAGAAACGAGCGCATGTGCGAGCGCTGCACATTGGGCATTGAATAGAAGTGCACTCGCACTCTTGGGGACCCGAAATGATGGTGATGATACTGTTTTGTGTACACAACAAACACCACACAATTTATGAGAGCTTGAAATCCTTCGCATCGAAAAGCCGTGATCGCCGTGAGTACAGGGCGCGCGCACTTCTTCGTTCGATTTCGTTGAATAAAAATAAAAATTTCTTGTCGGCCGCCTCAGCGGGGATCCTCCGGCTAGTCCCTCAGGACCTAAATAAAGTTCAATGTCTGTCTGTCTGTCTTGTCGGCCGCGGATCCGAACCACCCATCGGCGGTTTGCGAGGCAAGCACGCCAGCAATGCAGCCTGTGTTGGTGGTGTTTCCTTTATTTCCAGACAATGAGTACATACATCAAAACACACCACTGCCATCAGCTGGCGTTCTTCCCTTTCTCACTGCTGCATTTTCAGCATGTGGTTGAGGTTAACAAAACGTTCGCTTTGACAAAGGCATCAGTCAACAACAAAGATTGATCGCTATAACCCATTTTTCTAAACACCTCGCATAGCTTCACATTCTAAGTGAGGGTTTAGTGGCCTCTTGTTTATATCACACCATCCTTACAGCCATGCGGTTTCTCCAGATGCCGTGAAGGACGAGGAGAAAGATCACGTGATGAGGTATACTGTCTTGCTCTGTTGCTAGGCAACAAACGCCATGTCGCGTTAGCGGTAATTCCTTTTTAATAGTCCTCTGCAGAATATCCCAAAAGAAAACCGCACTCCAGTAGGCTAAAAACATAATTTCTATAGTTTCAAAGTAAGCAATGAGTAACCGCAATGTAAATAGTCACGGTTTCTTTCAGACATGTCTTGACATGCAGAGTATGTGAGTAAGTAGTTTAAAAAAGGTTTTCGCTCCATTTCGAGCCGTCATTCGCTTCACACGCTTAGCACATCTTTACGATCCCCTGTACTGTACTACAGCCGGTAGAATGCCTCTGGAAACTTGTCTATCAAATCAGAGCTTACATGTCACAGTAGTCACATATTCCGCGGATGAGTCGTAGTTCAGAAATCGAAAAGCCACAACCATCTGACATATAGAAGTTTACTCGTTGCATAACATCCACCCTATTATCATCACAACAAAGTTAGGCAAGGCATTGCTCAAGCGGATTCGAATCAATGTTCTCAAGAAGGGATTTGCAGTGTCAAAAGAACAAAAACCTGGACGCGAGTTGCTGTAAGAATAAGGGCGTAACTTGCGAAACAAATTGTCTCTGCTTGTTCATTCGTATTATGACTGCCACATAAACACAGTGGATACGCCGTGAAATTTCTTGAAGTTGAATCTGGAACAGTTCTAGGCTTGCAAGCGATACCTGAGCATGCTCACGAAGAAGACCCGGCTAATGACCGCACGAGCGAATATGGAGAGGTGACGCCCTGCCCATTCGTCAATGTGAGTTTTCATATCCTACACCTTGCGATTCCATAAACCATCGGTGTCCCGATAAGTGCGTAATCGTACACCAATATAAATCCGCGGTGTGAGCGTAAACTGCATACTTTCAAGAACATTCAGCGTTGCTGGCCACCAAACGGACTTATTCACGTTTATTCACCTGTCCTGTCTCAAAACTCACGCATAATTGTTGTAGCATGTCTGACGATCTCCTTATCCGAGCAGGAAACCACATCATCAGCGTATGCTAGTAATAGCACTTCACACCCCTCTAAGCTGAAGCCACGCACAGATGGCCTATAAATAATAGTTACATAGGGCCTCAAGGTAAGTACATCGCGAACAAAATAGGGGACAAGGGACACTCTTGACGCACAAAGGAGCGCACTTCAATCTTTTACGTTAGGTCGTGGTTCATAATGAAGTTGGTCGTATTATTGTCGTATGCTGTCTTAACTCTTTCAATTATTAATAAGGCAACTTCAACATACCCAAATAAGTATTGAGAGCAGGAGCTTATGACATACACTATCGAATGGCTTCTCTGAATCAACTTGTATCATCGCGACTTTTCTCAAATCCGCATAACGTGTTTCAAGTATGCTGCGAGCCACGTGGAGCAGGAGGAGAAAATAACTTTATTGAGTCCGGAGGAACCCCTCTCCACCCGCTCTTGGTTTAGTGGTCGGCAGGGGTCGCGGGCCGCACCCACGTTGAGGCGGGAAGTCCGTGAGCCTCCGCCCTTTCGTGAGCCCTCTGGACGGACCGGAGTTGTGTCTGGTGGTCGCCGCTTCGCAGCACGTCTTCCCAGTCTTGTTCTGTGCTCAACTCGGTGCCGCTTAACGCGGAGCATTGCCAAAGCACGTGCGATAGCGAACAGTACGATTCGCCGCCACGTGGATGTTTTTAAATATAGACCTCCCTCTTATCCCGCAGGTCTAATGCGGCCGTAATGAATCATTAATAGCCCCTAGTGGTCTCCGAGCTAATATCGTCATTCAAATGTTATAATCAACGTTTGTCAGCGTAATTGGTCCGTATCGTCACTTTTTGGTATCAACACTGCATACGATCTTTCGAAAGATGGTGGTAAACGTCCCGTTTGATATGCCTCAATGAAAACGCTATCCAGTATCATGGCTACCTGCGAGTAGAATGGTGTATAAAAAATCGCTGCCAAGCCATCAGGCCCAGGGGATTTTCAGTGGTTAAGGTTTTCTATGTCTATTTCAAACTGCTTAGACATAGTGTCGGCTAATATTCTTTGTTTATTTTGCATATAATTTAGGTAACTGGGTTAAGAGATGGTTCTCATAACCAGGCTTGCTAGGTATTCTACACATAAACAGCTTTCCGTGATTCAGCTTTCAGATATTTTGCATTTGTATTCAATCTCAACTATTTCATTCCTCTTAGTCTACTTTTTCTCAGTTGCTTAAGTACGCTTTGTTGGCATTTCATCAGCCAAAATCTTTTCCGTCCTTACACGAACAAATGCGTCATGAAATTTATCTGTGTCAATAGCCCGAATGTCAGTCTTTGCTTCTCTTCTTTCTTCCAGTCAGGTGCCGGGTGTTGTATTCTCTGCACCGACAAATTCCTACTGCACTTTTTGTTTTAGGTTGCTTTCCTCTTGACGCTCCTAAAAGCGCATTTCCACAGCTCTTTCAATGGCGTTCATTTTTAAGGCTTCCTTAAATCACTCCGATAGCCCCCTTCACCCGATTTCAGAGTTTTCATTTGCTTTAGCAATTTCTGTGCGTACACTTTTTATAAATCGCTCGTCTTTTAGGAGTTTCCAGTTTAATTTCCACGTTTCTCACTACATTCTAGGTTTACAGGGCTATTTTTCCCAATCGTGAAGGCTACGAAACCATCAATGATCATTGAAAGTGGTGTTCAGGATTTGTTAACCGTCAGACAGTGCCGTAATTTCTTGCGAGAGATGAGCTCTTTTTAACCTTGCGTGGCAATCGCCTTGAAATGAGCATGATGTCAATAATTTCCTCCATTTGTGTAATTCATAGCGCCCTCCCCTTTCAGAACACGACACTCTTGTCATCCCAGGACCCATCGCGCGAACGATCGTCCAGGTTGAAAACGAAATTGACAAGTGCTAACACCATCAAATATCTGTGCGTGTACTGCGATATTTCTTAAGAGAAGCTTAGCCGAACATTACCTTTTGTGGGTGCGTACACACGTAACATTCACGTTACCGGGTATACAATCGCAAACACATATCGCCTACTCTGATAGCTTATGACTCTTTCTACAACCATAACTAAACCATTCTTAATTAATGAACAGCAACCGGCCGTTGTGCTTATAGGATGACTAACACACAAGGAGTGATGGTTACTAAACTGCGCGAACATACCGCCAGTCTGATCCCGCCCTCTACCTTACTCTCTTGAGCCGCCGAAATCTCTAAATCTAGCCAAGCAAGCGAGGACCTTCTCGAAAAGTGGGAGGCCAAGCTTGCCTCGGAGAACCTCGACGAAGAATGACGTCTGTTCACCAGGGCCAAGGAGGCAGCGAAGGTCAGAAGGTTCCTGGAATAAGGAGACCTCCCACGTAGGGTAGAAGCGGGACTAGCCCCGCAGTACCGTTTCGAAAATGAACGTTTATACGTGTTAATAGAGTGCAGTTCTATGCGCGGTGCCGGAAGACAAACTGAGGCGCGGTGACATTCATTGTTCCTCCAACATTGCGCGTCGGAGCTGACGCTGCCTGCGTCTCGCCCTGAGACCTCTAACATTACCGTTCCGATGCGCAATGGAGCTAGTAACAAATTCCTTTCAAATAGCAGGATAGAGAGTGAAAAAAAACTTTATTGCTTAGTGTGTTTGTACCCCTGGGTTCCTCGACCACCACGCCGTCCCACGCCACGTCTACATGGCGATGCCTCTTCTTGAAATGACGTCGGTAGCTCGAGTCAGCCGGGTCCGTAGACGACAGCAGGCCCTCCCAGTCCTCCCAACTTGAGATAGCAGGCTGTGCTCCCAGTCCTCCCAACTTGAGATAGCAGGCTGTCCCTGTGCGGGAATATCAGCAGGGCAGCCGAAAAGGATATGGGAAAGTGCGGCGCGGGGTTCGCCGCATACGGGGTATATGTAGGAGAAGTGCCACAGTCAATTGCGGGAAGAGAGAGTGCGGGTCTTGAGGCGTCTCCGTAGGACTTGTTGCGAGTGGCTAAGGGTGGGGTCTGGAGGAAGGTAGGTCCGACTGTTCAAACGGGGTATTTGCACGAGCTTTGCAGAGTTGTCTTTGCCTTCGAGAAGCCAGAAGTTTTCTGGCTTCTCGAAGTAGCACAGAGAATAGGCAGAGAAGTTTTCTTAAACTAAATGGCTGACGGTCGAATGTCATCAGAGCAGGTTTTAATGGATGGCTTGGGTCGTTGTGATGTGGGAAATCTAGGAGCAGGTGGCTTATGTCTTCGTCTTTAATCAACAGCCACATTCAGGTATTTTACCTCGGGCAAATTTGTGTAGAGAATATTTTGTGTAGGCAGTACCGAACCGTAACCGATGAATAAGGATTTGCATACTTCTGTCTATAAATAATGCTATTTAGAATTCATTAAGTGGATGGGTACGGTATAAGTCACAGCACTTGAAATTTTGATCAAACCACGTGATCCACATTTTGAAAGATGCTGTCTTTATAACGCAGCGCAATTTATTTTTCGACAGGGGGAGGGAAACCTAGCATATTTGTGATGTGCTTGCCGTGCTCCATCATCGGCTGCTGTGTTACCGGGAATGTTTCAGTGGCCTGGTATCCACTGAAATGCTATCTTCTGTAGCGCTTGTTTTGCTCTTGCGAGTTCTTTAAGTGTTTCATATATTGTATGTTCACATATTATGTGTGCTTCTGTGTTTCACAGGGATGTTAGAGCTACCTATGGATTACTAAATATTACCGATGTTCACGAATCTCTCATAGATGTTATGAATTTCATCGCTATATATCCGTTGTGCATGATGCAGCATGACATAACCTATGAGACTCTTGTTTATTGAAGTGCGGAGCAATGAATGCTGAAGTACAGGAGCTTGCTACACAAGAGTAGTCCATATAAACATATATGTATCCTGGATACCGCATATATAGCATATCATACAGCGCCAG
Source organism: Hyalomma asiaticum (assembly GCA_013339685.2). Taxonomy (NCBI): domain Eukaryota; kingdom Metazoa; phylum Arthropoda; class Arachnida; order Ixodida; family Ixodidae; genus Hyalomma; species Hyalomma asiaticum. The sequence goes on from JABSTT010002351.1 coordinate 12,786, forward strand.
TTGTTGAGCAGCTCGAATAAATCATGTCCCTCGTTCTAATTATTCCCTCTGCCGACAATTGGATTTTTGGTAGTGCGAGCCTCCCTCGAGGATAGTCAATGTCACAATGTCAAAATTTGTTGCTTGTTAATACCTGACTATTAAAGACGATAGTCTTTCTTGGGATACTTCAACGCAGAAATTTTGGTCTGTCTGTCTGTCTGTCTGTCTGTCTGTGTGTGTGTGTGTGTGGGTTAGCGTGTCTGTCCTGCTGCGAAAGGTGAACCCCTTCCTCAACGACCACCCAGCTTGAATGGGTGGCTACCTCCATACTTCTGAACACAGTCGGCCAAAAAGCAAATATTACGCATATCTGAGGCGCAACATCAATACGTATGTATTGGACGGTGTGTCCCTTTAGTAGAAAATACATAGATGCGTAATTCTAAAGACCCTAGTGCTTGTTAGGATGCGCAAAAGCGGACGTTTCCTGTACTAGGCAAGCTTCTTGCGTTTCCCGTAACCATGGCCAGATGGCGCCCTTATCTCGCGCTCGTGCCGAACGGAAGGCAGGGAACGGCCGCCCGCCACTCCGGCCGGTCCCTTTCTCTCCTCGCGTCTCTTCGTTTTCCCTCTCGCTTGCGCAACTCCTCGGGGGGAATAGAAACACGCGAAACGGGACTCGTGTAGTACGGCCGGTAGAAGGCTATCGTCTTTCGACGGCATTTGCAGCGAAGCACGGAGATACGCGGCCAATTTTTTTCTGTGGTTTCCTAATGAGTGTAACTACTATCTCTTCTCAATATGTCTAGTACCAATGGGTGATTGTTATGTCGTGTTTGAAGACGAAAGAAGTGCCGGCATGTTTCTATTGTTCTCATAACTGGAAACGGCGTTTGGCGGGACTCGGCTATTACGAGACGGCTAGACGTCACTTTTGAAACACCCAGACATATGCGTAACCCTCTTGCTATAAGTCTTGGAAGCCGCTTTTCTGACGTGTGAGAAAGATTATGTAAGATGGCCGCAGAGTACGCAATTTTTAGTCACATTAAAGCATTATGAACAGCGAGCATGAACGACACGGATACACCCCATGATGTGCCAGCAAGTCTGCGAAGTATATTTACTACAACGTTGGCATCACTTTCCAGCTTCCTAATGTGAGGTGCCTAGGATAATTGTCGATCAATTACTTTTCCAAGGAACCTATGATGTGTGACTATCACCAGAGAGTGTGCTTGAACTTTGCTTGAAAGAGTGTGCTTGAAAATTTGAACTTAGCTGGTAGGCTTTCTTGCTAAGGGAGCCATGAAACAATTAAAGAGAAATGGACTGAGTACACTCCCCTGTGGCACACCCTGCGTGGCATCCTTCCACTACTGTTTCCTTTGTTCGTCTGCACAAACACCTTGCGACCTGACAGAAACTTGGAGATCCATCTCAGTGTTCTGCTAGAGATTCTAATTTTTAACATACTTAGCGGAACATGAACGTGGCTGACGGTGTTAAATGTCCCCTTCATAATTAAGAACAGTGATGTGGTCAAGTTACCACAGGATCGTTCATGTTACACACATGTCTCCATATATAGTGCGGCGTCCACTGTACGTTTCCCAAAGCCTATTAAGGTGTTTGACAGCACATCTGTTTCGTTGCATCACCAATGAAGCCCTACGTCGATCATCTTTTCCATGACTGTGCAGAAACAACTTGTTAAACTAACTGGGCGAAAGGATTGAAAGCACAGGGGCGTCTTACCCAGTTTTGGAATCGAGATGAATCGAGCGACGTTCCAAGATTCAGGTATAGTTTCTTTAATTCATACATTATTGAGTTCCGAAGAGAGCATTTGTGGCTGTTGGTCGGAGATTTCTTAGCCTATTGCACGTAATGCCGTCCGGTACAGCAGTAGACTTTTGACGACATGACGCTGTCGCATATTGCAGTTCTCTTAATATAAATGCGGGGTCTAATTTGGAATGTTGTGCCCAATAGCAAGCATAATTTTCTGCTTAGAGAATGCGACGGAGTTTTCATATTCTGTACACTGTGAGGAAAAGCCGTGTCTGCAGAGAAGTTCACGAAATTCGCGGAATACTTACAGCTCCACTGTGTTCCGGCCAACAGCGAGAGCACGAAGGAGGAAGCTCGGGGTTACGGGGCCGCTAAATGCACGGACTACAAGCCAAATTCGTGGGACGGATGTGTGTCGAGACAGGGTCCTGCAGAAATCGCGCCAGCGCCGTTTGCCTAAATTTTTCAGACGTTTGCGTATAACACGGAATTCTTTTAGCGTGTTTTAGATGCGAAGCAGCTTATGGTCGAGCCTGTTCCGTCCCTGCGCCGTTCACACCACCACTGCGCATGCGCAACAGCTGGACCAAGCTGGCAAGGAACGGGAACGTGCCCTAGACCGCGAGAGGCAATGCTGACGCAGGCAGCGTCTGCTAGCTCCTTCCCTTTATCTCATCTAGGAATGCTCTACTCTACGGAGCGGCGCCCGCGTTCCGCGTCCCACACCCCCACAGCGCATGAGCGTCCCCTCCACCTTCTCTCTCTCTCCTACGCTCCCCTTTCTCTACTCTAGGAATCCTCTACTCTACGGAGCAGCGCGCACGACAAGATGTGCGACAGCTGCATACTCCGCCGGGGGCGCCACGGTAGCTCCGCGGTATGAAAACGTCAGAGCGAGCGCGCCTCATTCTCTCTCCTGTGCAGCGCCGCGATGAGCGCTCGGGCCGCTGCCGCGAAAAATTACACCATCTCCCGCTCAAGCTAACCATCTCCCCGCTGCTTCGCATCCACACATGGTTCCCTTTAGCTGGAGATGGTGTAATTTTTTATATGCCTCCAGACTTCAGCTCGAGCCTTCGGTACTCCCTTTCAGCTTTGCGTCTAATGGCTCTGAGGTGTTCGTACTGTCCGTTAACTGCAGCATAACGTTTCGAATCTGGACACTCTTTGTACTTATCTTAACCTTATCCTGCAAAAGTTTAGCAATTGCTTCAGCATTTGTGCGTGGTATTTCTTTATAGCGGTTATCATTGTGGGCAGATGGGGCGGATTTATCAGCAAATTCATTTCCGTTGATCCGAGAGTGACGCGGTATCCACTGGTGCGTGTTTTGTTGTTTCTTGACTGCATGGTGATGAAGAATGATGAAGTTCGTGAGGTCCACGTCGAAATGGCAATATAAGACACTGAAGAGCTCCATTGGAGTCTGTGAATATTGACCACGCAATTATGACGTCTACCGCAGCATAAATGGCGGCTAGTTCTGCAGCCGTCGAAGTTACAAAATGGGACGTCTTGACTCGTATGATGACGGACTATGCTGGAATGACCACCGCTCCTGTTGCCCTCAGCAGCAGCCGAAGTGACTGAAGCGCTAACCCGCTAACCGACGTCGTAGAGGGCGCTTGCAGAGAGCGGTGAGTCACGTTGATACGGCTGGCGAAGTAATGGTGTCAGTAGCGGCAGCCGTCAGGGCAGCAGTGGCGACGGAGCGCGGCCACTTAAGCGCGCGCGCGCGCGCCCCCCCCCCCCCCCCCCCCCACACACACACACACACAGTTTGCGTCTTCGAAGACTGGTAGTAGTCTATCATTTGGGCCAGCTTAAAAAGATTCGCATGCTCGTAGTGTTCCTCGAAATCTTTGACACAGTATCTTACAGGAAGGATTTCTGCCTTCCTCTAACATAGTCCTAAATATTTTCGAAGAAATCACATGTGGTCGAGCGGCATTGTTGGGACAGTTGGCGTGGAATGACCCGTCTATGCTCACACTGATTATTAGACATCGCTTGATGGATTACCGAGCAGCCTGAAACAACGCTTTGCCCATTCGTTGAACATTTAACTAAAATATCAGCATCAGCACTTAAGTCTTCATTACTGTGGTCGCCGCTTCGTTCTGCAAGATTTTCTTGTATTGCCTTCAGCCACCATGTAGAACCATGGCTTATAGCGTAAACTTTTTTTAAAGAAGGCTTTTACTGGGCCTGCACTACACTACTGAACTTCCTGAAGTGTGGTGCCCCGGATAGAGAATACTACGACGCAGACTTGTGTTACTAATTGTGAATCACCATCGAGCGTCCGCTGGCAATTTTACGTCTTTAGTACAGTCGCTACAGCGTTCTTGTGATTTTGATCACCCCAATAAGTGGCAGCGGTATCTGCCAGGATACGTATGACGAGCTAGCATGAATTGCTTGGAAGTTGTGGAGTTTTCGATGTCAAATACGGACATTTCTGGGGCTTCACTGCACCGTACGGACTCATATACTCCTGATGGCCTAATCATGAGGGATTGTTTAATTTGGCCTTTATGCGTTTTTGCCGCCATTGTAGCTAGGGCCTTAAATATTATAATGCGGGTGCGAGAAGGTTTCGCTGCGCTGATTGCGCACTTAGCGCGTGAATATCCTCCTGCAATAATATGGCGTGCCCGTTCATGTGTTGACGTGTTGTGTCTTTGTTGGTGGCACACTTACGAAGTAGCCAAAGGATGATCCTTGACTGCTTTGGCGGCTGTCGACCACTTGCTATGTGCGAAGACCTTGCCATGAGGCCTTGTTATTTGAAATATACAGATATTTTTAAATTGTACAAATTGCTCTTCTCTAAACTTGCAGCATTTCTTTAAAATCTTTCTTTAAGTGTACAGTCAGGCACAGCTGGCCATGCTTATAAAAAGAGAATGATCGCGGTGCAAATTAAAACATCGCGATGAGCAAGCTACAGCAGTAGGTTACCGAATTTATAATCCCGCGCTGTACAACTTATATTCGATGAGGCTTAGGGAGGTGCGTCCTAATATGCGACATATATTGCCGGCGCTGAGCCAATTATTTGGTAGCGTATCACTGCAGCTCTGCGCCGCACGTAATAGAAGTGCGATCTGTCGTGTTCTGCGATCACATTATCGAAGTCGTTGACCTTTCTTTTTTGCAGAACGACCTGTTTCGGTAAAGGTTACAATACAACAAAAATATGTTGGATCTCCTTGAGGCGCCCACGTCAAGGTACCACGTGAACCGTATAGCTTTAGTTGTGGTGTACCAAATGCGCATGGCTGAATTGCATGACAATGGGGAGTGTAAGCCCATGCACGTAGTTATTGCGTAATCAGTCTTTGTATGGCAAAACGAAAAAAAAAACAAAGAAACAATGCACTCCGTGGGGTCAATAAAGAGTTATTCTCTTTGTACCGCATTTTGCCCTTAAACAGTAAGGCTGTAGGCTAGAGCGCTTTAGATGTTTAACACTGCCCACGCTGCTTATACTATGCCCTTTAACTCACCGGGAAAGTGTGCAATTGTGCTTCGGATTTTCGTACATTCACTGGTCTGAAACTGCGCACATCGCATTTGGCCAAGGCATCCCACGTTTGCGCTGTCATAAGAAGAGCAGTGTTCTCTTCAGCGAGCTGTGATGGAGTCAGACGTACCTGCCTCCTTCAGCTGCCTACGTTCAGGCGTAGAGAAACTAGAACAGACTCGAAGATAGTGAACTACGTTGGGATTCTGCAGTACTGCTAAACCGTATGTGTGCCCCTGTGGCGACTGGACGGCGCGCACTGTATTATTGCTAAGGCTTCGGTCACGCACTCCGCTGTTGGCGTTTCATTCGACGCCGACAGTACTTAACGAGTGTTAAGTTACGTAAAAAAAAGATTGTGCGGAAAAATCTCCGCAGCATACATAAGCTATGGTTTGAATCGTGTGTGTTTATCGCGATTTCGGCCCGCTGAACGCCCCAAATTCTTCAAATAACTCAGACGGTGATCATGTTGTCACGAGCACAAGATGGGACTTTTCATTCTGCGCAGTGCCGCTATGGTTCTTCAGCCTGTACGTCACAGCGTGGCTCAGGCAGAATGCGAAGCCTGAACATCGCGGCAGCGTGGCTAACTTCGCTCCACCGCGCCCGATAGACGAACGCGATAGCGACAACCTAGCCAGCACCGAACGAGATGAAGGCTGTGAACTGCAGATACGCCGGGCTGCTCTGCTTGGTCGCCTATAGCAACCGCCGAGCATGCGCACTGCCGTTAAGGAACGTCAGTTCGAGCTGAGAGCTGCATGGGATCGGCCGTGGGTACATGGCGGGTGAGTAGAACACAACTTTTTTTCACATATTTAAGTTTAAGATATTCGTTTAACTGGATGAAAAATAGAATAGCACATTGTAGACACATCGGGTGCAAGGTTGAGTGTGCTTAAGTTAGCGGAGGATTAATTAACACTGGGTTTAGTGCTCTAATTGGAGTATTTTGCGAGATGTCTTGCCATTCTAATGCGTTTATTTGTCCCGCGGTTATGCGCGAAGGAGGTGGCACACCTCTTTGGACTATGCAGCGACGGCGTTCGAAAGCGTGAAAGATTTGATAGGTGGTTTCTTGGATATAGCGAAGTCAGCCTTCTCGAGAAAACACTTCGTTATACCTCGGATTTCGCTAAGTCGAGGCTGCGATATTTCAAAAGCGGTTTGAGTGGTTTCTAGAAGGATCTCTGTCTCGTTAGGAAGCGCACGTAACTTTAATAGCCGAAAAAGAGGGTGTAGTAGTGATTCAGGTGCAGTGCATCACCTAGTAGGTGATTCACTGCACCTGAATCACTACTACACCCTCTTGCTCGCGTAGTGCTAGAGCATTTGCTGTTCTCTACGAACTTGCACGTTTACCGTGGGAGGTTATGTGCGTTGGAGTCTTCTCATGGCCGTATAAATCCTGACAGTTCACCGATGCAGTGCGTATTTCATTGGTCGAACACGATGATGGCGACGCTGCTTTTTTTTTTCTGCAGGCGACGCGCTTTTGAACTGCTTCCGCAGAAATGTGCGGCGTGTTTGGGTTGTCTCCAATAGAAATCATGTAGCATGCGTTACAATGGCGCTAAGTTGCACGCACTGCCGAGGAGTTGGTGAGAGGTGCTTATCGCTATAGACTGTCGGGGATGAGCTTTACTTGCGCCTTTGTCTGTCATGGTTGAAACTTGTGTATTTTGGAGCAGTTTGCTGCATGCCTCGCATGGATTGAACCAGGATGCGGCGGGTGTGTAAACATATTAGTGCTGCCGAAACATTTCAGGCAAAGGGTCGTTTGGTTGCGACTTCTGCCTCATTTCTTCTTCTTCTTGTTTTATTATATTACATAACTTATTAGCCATAGGGGCCCCAACTACGTGCTTGCAATGATACGTGCGGTGGTGTAATGATTGTGGTACTTGACTGCTGGCCTGAAAACAGCGGGTTAGTCCTGGGCGTGGCGGTCGCATTGTGTATGCGCGTTATCAGAGCATGTTTAGAGCCATATAGGTGATTAAAATCTCTGGAGCCCTGGTACCGTGCGCCTTGTGATCCTACTGCAGTTTTGGCTCGTGAAATATTCTCAGCATTCCTGACCTAGTACCTCGATGGAGCACATCGGAATAATGTTGAGTTCTGGTTTGATAAGGTGCACCTCAATGTAGCCACTCATGCACTTCGCCCCGCCACGGCGGTCTAGTGGCTATGGTACTCGCCTGCTGATCCGAGGGTCGCGGGATCGAATCCCGGCTGCGGCGACTGCATTTCGATGAAGGCGAAATGTTGAGGCCCGCGTGCTGTGTGTTGTCACTGCACGTTAAAGAACCCCAGGTGGTCAAAATTTCCGGAGCCCTCCACTACGGCGTCTCTCATAATCAGAGCTGGTTTTGGGACGTTAAATCCCACGTAACAACAGCAACTCATGCACTTCTTTCTTCCTTTCTTCGTATTTTCCGCTCCGGAAATTGAGCAGCGGCTGTGTCGATTGAGCCCGCACCTCCGGGCTAGCCACACAAGCACGCACACACTAAACAGGACGTGACGTCTTCTCTACGTCACACGGGTTGGAAGTGCCTTCGGGTTCGGCCCACTTGAATAGTCGCGACACCAAGCGGCAAGCACGACAGCGCCGGCACAGCATCGACGAAGAAGAGATCCTCTGTTAAATATAACAATACATTTAAGCACAACTGCAGCAGAGCGCTAAGACCTGCCTTAATTTTTAGCAGTGGTAAAATAAAATCACGGCCACGCGTGAGCGCTTGTCTTCTGTAAGGTTTCTTACCTCCTAGCGAAGACTTATTTCGTTAGTATTAACCATATTCGAAGACGAACTCAGTGGTAATAGAAACTAGAAGAGAAGCTCAGGGGAAGATGGATGCTTGAATCGATGAACAAATCGCAAAATGCGATTTAGAACAGGGAATGTCGCGGGAGCCAACGTTTCGACAAGCGGACTTGCCTTGGTCAGCGCGGCAACTCAAGTTGCCGCCCTGACGAAGACAAGTCCGCTTGTCGAAACGTTGGCTCCTGCGACATTCCCTGTTCTAAATCGTATTTTGCGATTTGTTCATCGATTCAGTGAAAATAAGAGAGATTTCGTAGGAATAGATTCTGAGATGTGGAAGTTTATTCAGAAGAATAAAGAAGAAACATCGGCAGCACTGTGACATTGCACCAGCGCTATTGACCGTGAAGGTTCTGGTGGAAAATGTTATGGCAAAGAGAGCTCCTCAATTAATCGGTCGTCTTCCATGTAGTTCAACGTCGCATAAAGTACTGTCAATCACTTCAAGAGAATCAGCGCACACTGGTTTTGCCTTGTTTAGGCACTCAGTGCGCTTGTCGTCGGAAGCGCCTTCTTCCAGCCAGACAGAACATTTAGGTTTGCCTGTAAAGTATGAGCATATAAAAGGACAATGAGAACCTTGAGGAGTTCAAAAGACGGGTAAATGTTCTTTTTTTTAGGGGCGAAGCTCCTTAGGGTGTGGGTCGTTCTCTCCTCTGTACATAGTATGCAGCCACCTGTAGTTTTATGAAGTTCTCACTAGATGGCGTGATGGCGCCGCGGTGCTCGCTTCATTCAGATGCATGGAAACGCGTAGAATGGGTGTCCGTCCGTCCGTCCGTCTGTCTGTCTGTCCGTCCGTCCGTCCGTCTGTCTGTCTGTCTGTCTGTCTGTCTGTCTGTCTGTCTGTCTGTCTGTCTGTTTGTCTGTCTGTCTGAGCGCTGCGGTGCTGCTTAGCTAGCACGTGAATTGATCAATAGATGGCGCGGAGGCGCTCGCTGCGTGCTCTGGTGTGATAGGAGAGCGCTAGATGGCGACACACAGTGTTTGTCGCGTCTTTGATGATGTAGTGGGCAAGATTCACGGAAGATTCACGGTTTTTACCGATGAACCTCCGGAGCTTCGCCCACTCATCATCATTCACTCCGTGGATATGCGTGGATTTTTTTTTTTGTTTTGGAGGTGCACGGGGTTGGTTTTTACTTGCACGAGTGGTGCAAGGCTGGACTAAGAGCGGAGCTTGTGGCGGACCTAGCTTCTTCCGTCTTGTAGAAGGCCAACTAAGTCACGTGGTTTATCACATGAGTACCTGTTACATGGTTTTGGCGGGATTATGTCACCTGACTACCTTTTACTTGGTTTTTGCGGGAACGTGTCAAATGACTACCTGTGATGTCCTTCCCAGACGCACGACGGGCGTAGGGTTGGTTACATTGCTCCTCTTAGTGAAATATGACGTAACAGATAAACACCATACCTGCCACGCAAAATCGGTCTGAGAATATACGGCAGGCTTTCTGCCGTTGCTTCTATCGAGACTGTGGTGCGATGCGTCTTCATTGGAGCGTCGTCGCGGGGCGTTTCTGTCTTGCCCAACAGTACGGCCACCTTTCATGAATCCAGAAGGGCTTGGTTTATATTTTGCCAGCATTGGTGACTTACATTTCATGATAAATATGTAAAGTTAGGGGCAATTTCTGGGTCTAACAAACCGGATGCCATGACCTATTGCGCCGTGCAGCTTTTAGTCGATACAGTTGTTCTCACGTGGACAGTAGGAAACTTGATAGGAAGTTCTTGTTAAAGGTAACGTGCAGAACTTTCGAACGTAGCCAGAAACTGCTTCCAATCAGTCAGGGAGGCTTCTGGTGCATATGCGAGCCAAATATTACTGTAGTGCGCGCACCAGGGAATGGAAAATTTAGTTTCAAAATACGGATACAAAGCGCCGGATCTTCTTTCAACAAACCACGTCAATAGGCGGGCATGGACCACGCAGGTGTACGGAGAACTACGATTGGCTGATTCATGTGCAAGGTTACCGCCGTCGCCGTGGGGCGCTGCCACGTTCCTGCCGTGACTCTAGCGGCTGGCGTGTTGTCATTGCAGAAGCGCGAATGCGCTCTGAGAAAAAAGGACCAAACAAACAAGGAAATGCTCGACGGCATGGCGCGAGCTGCCGTAGTTTCCTACCCCCTTTTCATCCAAGCGCGAGCGGGACAGAAGAATAAGGGAGCACGCAGAAAACCAAGCTTACGCGGCCACTGTTCCACATCCTCTGCGCACTTTTTCTCAGCAACTGTGGAACAGCTCGTTTCCCCGCTGAACTTATGCATCTAAGCCCGTAAACTTTCAAAGCCCGTAAACTAGTTCTCTTCGGAGTATAAAAATATCGCACGCCACCAGATTCCCGCGCCTGCGACACCGAAAGAGCACCTCACCTCTGACTGCTCTCCTTCGCCCGCCGCCCGTCTGGCGCTGCGGCACGCCGAAACTGAAATCGTTGTTTGACGGATCGCTCTCTCGGGGAGAAGAAGAAATCTTGCTGACCCCACGCATTGTAGGAATCGGTGTCATGCGAAGCAGTCAGCGATGAAATTGCCTTCGAATAATTGTTTGACACATCTTACGCATAGTATTAAGGTATTTGTGCAAAGAGCACGAATGGGGCGTACGCTTAAGGCTAACTAGGAACGTCGGCGACCGAATCGTAGCTCATGGCAAGACGGAACGTTTGCAATCGTGTCAGTGCACAGCAGATACCTTTCTTTTGTGGACGCAAAACGCACGCTACGGTGCGCTGATGTGCGTGTCATAGGCGCCGTTTGTTGAAGTATTCCTACGAGATGAGAAAAGTTGGAGAAAAGCGTGCCGAGAGATAGTAAAACATATTTATCTTTGCTTACATTGCCATCATAGAGCTTAGCACACATTAGAAGCGCAATTCACGTTAAACAAGCACCGTCGTCACAACTGCAGGTGTGATAGGTTTACTTTCTAAAAGAACTGTGGGACATTTAAGCTTCGCCTTAAGAGTGCGACGCGATAGCGATGCGTGGCCACATTCTCATCACGCTCCCTTCCGCTTGCCATGCTCTTCACTCGCCCAGCCAGGTATGTCATGACACCGCTTGGTAGAAAGGGTGATTTTTTTTGCGTTACTGCGTGGTAACGCAGTAACGCTCCATTTGACATATATCCGCCAAACTCATCGTAACTCGCCGATGAAGAAGGCACAATTAGAATTGAGACTTGAGCTAATTGGTATTATACTGTGTAGGAGGAGCCGCCGTAGCCTAGTGAGAACGTGCTTCGTTGGCACCTCGGCGGCCCGAGTTCGATGCCCATACTATACTTGGTACGCTGCGTCATAGCCTGCGCGCTTGTTATATTTATATTTCATTCTTAAGCTACAAGAAACGGTGTACCTTTCTTTTTTTAGGTGTCTTTTAGTGATGTGCTAGATGTATATTTTTGTTGGTCCTTGATATAGGCTGTATAAAATCCGAACACCTGTGGCGCATACCAGCATACCGTGGCGGAGCACTATGGGTGCGAGCCACGCGACCGCAGTATTGTTAATCGTCACGTACATTACGAGTGTACCATGTTAGTGATGTAAAGATCAGTCATCCATCTTCGTTATACATTTGTACCCTGCCATGCGAATATTCGTGTGTATCAGGTGAACGAGGCCACAGGAGAGCATCGAGAAATAGGCAGCTAGAGAGATGGATAGATATGTAGTGGCACCTGCCACCGCCGACCGCGCGCAGTATAAAAAAAAAAAAAACCGAAACCGCGCGGCTCGCATCACTCCTTTGTGTTAACCCGCTTGGTTACTTTCCCTCTCGCATGGCTTTCCCGCGTATCGCCTTCGGCGGTTTGCTCGTCGAGAAAATAAGGCCAGTTGCACAGCAGACGTGGTTATTGTCGGTTCCTCCTGCACGCGCTCTACAAATTGGTGACCCGGTTAGGCACGCACAACTGCTGCAACGAACCACCATGCCACTAAACCAACCAGACCCGCTAAACATCGGCCGAGATACACGTACTGCAGAACCGACCGGCGACGCAATTTCTGCGGTACCCCTACGTCTGCCACAGTACTGGGAGCGCAACCCAAACGTCTGGTTCCTACAAGTGGAATCGCAGTTCCACATCTGCCGAGTAACGTCGTAGCTGCAGAAATTCCATCATGCCGTCAGTGCGCTGCCAACCACAGCAGCTGAGGAGGTTTCCGATATCGTGGTTTCCTTCAACACGACCCGGCAGCTCCCTACGACGAACTAAAGGCAGCGCTGCTCGACAACACAGCTGCATCGGAATGAACGCGAATCCAACACTTGCCCTCAACTGCGGAGCTCGGTTACCGAAGGCCTACGCAGCTCTTGCGACAAATGATGCAGCTCCTTGGATCGCGCGCACAAGCTTTGGACAATGCAGTGCTACGCGAACTCTTCATCCAACGCTTGCCGTCCAACGTGCAAATGGTGCTGGCGACTGCATCCACTATGGACTTGCCGTCACTCGCCGCATTGGCTGACAGTCATGGAAGTGGCAACACAGCACTTGCAAGTCGCTGCCGTCAGCACCGCCCCCACACCGCCCAAGTCGTCATGCGCTGCGTCGAGTCCGACTACCACCATCACGGCCACCACTTATCACAATGGCCACCTCTGCAACAGATTAGAAGAAATACTGGTGGTATCCTCGCGGCAAGACAATCCTCCACGCCGTGCACGATAGCGTGAGCGATCCGCAACACCCCTACGGCGCAGAGAGCGTGATCGGAGTGAGTACACCGGCCCATGTTTGTGCTACTACCATCGCCGTTTCGGCGCCGCGGCTTGCCACTGTCTCTTGGTATGCGCTTGGACGGGAAACCTGCCGGCACACTACTAGCGGCGACGAGTGGTCAGGGCCTCAAAGAATGTCGCCGTTTACACGTCACCGACCTCACCACCGGACAAAAATTTCTCATCGACACCGGAGCCCAGATCAGCCACAAGATCAGAATGCAGTTCGCCTGCTATCTTGTACCTCGTAGCCGTAAATGGTACCCGCATCCCTGCGTACTCCCAACGTTCTGTCACACTGAGTCTGAGGCTTCTAAAGCTGTTCCGGTGGGTTTTTTTAGTCGTCGACGTCGGTTCTGCAATTATAGGGGCCGACTTTCTTTCTAAGCATGGGCTACTTGTCGGCCACAGGCGCAAACTTCTCGACTCATTAACGAGCTTTTCTGTTCGAGGCATAGCTGCGGACGCAACTACAGATGTGGCGCCTTTCTGTGCTCTAGTTACCACAGAACCGTTAGCCGCCTTGGTAAATGAGTTCCCATCCCTGACATCTGCACCAGGCTGGACTCAACCTGTTGCCCATGCTATTCAACACGTAACATCTGGCCTACCTGTTTTCTGTCGTCCACGGCGCCTGGCTTCTGACAAGATCGAAGTGGCCCGCGCAGGGCTCGAGCACATGTTGGAGCTTGACATAATTTGACCGTCATCCAGCAGCTGAGCGTCACCTTTCATCTCGGCCCTGAAGTCAAATGACTGAAGGCCATGCAGAGACTACCGCCTCTTCAACGCTAAGACCGTCCCTGTTCGGTACCCACTACCCAACATTCAAGACTTCACCTATGCTCTGCACGGTGCTGCAATATTTTCGAAAATTGATCTTGTTCGAGGATACCACCAAATCCCAGTGGCCGAAGAAGACATCCCGAAAACGGCCATAACGGCACCATTTGGGCTTTTAGAATTCTTGGGAATGCCTTTCGGTCTCCGAAACGCTGCGCAAATATCACAGCGCTTCGTTGAAACCGTGACGAGAGGACTCCCGTTCGTGTTTGCCCTGTGTGGACGATCTGTTGGTGGCAAGCTCATCCTTCGAAGAGCACCTTCAACACCTTCACCTTCTCTTTGAGCGGCTTGACGCCAACGGAATTGTCATAAACAGCGGAAAAAGGGAGTTAGAAGGGCACGCTCTCTCATTTCTCGGCCATTACGGCGACACCAGTGGCATCTGCCCACTCCCTCACAAAGTAAAAGGAGTCGTCGAGTTCCCCAAGCCGGCTTCGTTTACCAAGATCAGCCAGTTTTCTTGGTTTGGTAGATTTTTACCGCCGCTTCGTCAGAAACTGTGCAGCGTTCCTGAAACGACTCGATCGCCTGCTCTGTGGCACAAACAATCTGCCACGCTAGCCTGGGACAGTGCTGCGGATGATGCGTTTCTTCCCACCAAACGCGCCTTGGCCGAAGCAACTCTCCTCATTCACCTAAATGCCCCGCCACGGTGGTCTAGTGGCTACGGTACTCGGCTGCTGATCCGAGGGTCGCGGGATCGAATCCCGGCCGCGGCGGCTGCATTTCGATGGAGGCGAAATGTTGAGGCCCGTGTGCTGTGCGATGTCAGTGCACGTTAAAGAACCCCAGGTGGTCAAAATTTCCGGAGACCTCCACTACGGCGTCTCTCATAATCAGAACTGGTTTTGTGACGTTAAACCCCACAAATCAATCAATCAATCATTCACCTAAATCCGGACTGCCCTTTGGCATCATGACCTACGCATCAAGCTCTGCGGTGGGAGCCGTTTTCCAACAGCAAGTTGTTGGGGAATGGCAACCGCTTGCTTTCTTCTCTAAACGCATGGACCCCACCGAAACCCGCTATAGTGTGTTCGGCCGTGAACTCCTCGCGATATACCTCTCCGTGCGTCGTCACCTGCTCGAAGGCGGATCGTTCACCACCTACTCTACACTGATCACAAGCACCTGACCTACTCCATCGTTCGTTCCGAGTCCCTATATACGCCACGAGAGGTACATCAGCTATCCTTCATATCGAAATTCACAACGGACATTCGACACATTAGTGGCTGTGATAACAACCCGGCGGATGCTCTCAGCCACGTGGACGTCGTCACACGCAGCCATTCGAAGAACCATGACAACATCGCTTCCATTCCATATCCACGAACTCGCGACAGCGCAAGAGAACTGTCCTCGCTTGACTAATACGCGCCATGCGACCACGTCCCTGCAACTGGAGCCAATGACCTTTCAGACTGTACCTGTTTTGTACCACCGACACACCGCGGCCGTTTTAGATGCGAGAGGATCTTATGCTCGGGGCAGTGTGCGTTCTGCGGCGTCCGCACCCATACTGCGCATGCGCAACTCTCCCTCATTCTCCGCTCTTACGCAGGTGTACGCTCTTCTCCTCCCCTCTCCACCACAGGTGCGGCGCAGCAAATCATCGCATATAACTCTCTCTCTCACTCTTTGTAAGGGTACGACGGTAGGCGGCGGAAGTGTCGCAGCGCAATATAAAGCGCGCGTTAGCTGTGCTTCCGTAATTCTCTCTCTGTGCAACGATGTGCGAAACGCCATGAACAACGTCAACATTGACGCTAGTTGCAGCGGCAGCGCCACTACATTCTCTCACTCTTTCATTGGGTTGTGTTGCCAAGTGAAACGAAACGGAAACTCGATGCGCACCCCCCGCGATGCTTTCGCATCCCACCACGGTAGCCCGTAGGGGGAGACGTGCTTTTCTTTTTACCAATCGCATTTCGCAAGCTAGCCTTCAACTCATTCTGCAACGTGGCTCATCCTGGTATGCGAGCTACTCAAAAGCTCGTCACAGCTCGATTCGCGCGGCTTCGCATGAAAGCGGACATACGCGATTGGGTACGCGCATGTGCACCATGTCAGCGCGCTAACATTCACCGCTACTCAGTACCGCTTCCCCGCCGCTTCTTTGAACCTGACCAACGGTTTGCTGTAGTGCACATTGACATAGTTGGACCCCTTCCGCCTTGCCAAGGCCACTGGTATTTATTGACGTGCGTTGGGCGTTTCACCGGGTGGCACGATGCGACACCAATGCCTGACAGCACTGCAGCCAGTCGCAGAGGCGTTCGTCTCTACTTGGGTCTCGCAGTTTGTCTGCCTAACAACATTAATCACTGACCGGGGCCGTCCGTTTGAGTCTTCACTTTTCGCAGAGCTTCTAAAGCTCCTCCGAAGGACCCGTCTGCGAACAGCTGCTTACCATCCCCAAACAAATGGCCTCGTCGAGAGCTTCCATCGACATCTCAAGGCAGCATTGACAGCACGCGGGTCCCGAACCAAATGGGTAGAAGTACTTCCCCTCGTCCTGCTGGGCGTCCGATCCGCATACGAAGAAGACCTCTCGTGCGCCATGGCAGAGCTTGTTTATGGCACCACACTGCGCCTCCCAGCTGACTTCTTTGAGGACACCGCGCGCCAAAGTGCCCCGGCAGCCAGCGAATGTGTAAGCCTCCTTCGCAATGCTTTCCTCGACCTCCGGCCCCATCCGATGCGACGGAACCCAGCCGGTGCAGCTTACATTGTGCCAGACATGGAAAAGGATACACATGTGTTTGTGTGGTACGGCCCTGTGCGTGGTTCGCTGCAACCCCATTACCCTGGACCCTTCCTCGTGCTTGAGCGCCTCCGCTCTAACTTTCTTGTGGGTGGTAATGGATCCCGAGAAGCTATTGCACTCGAGCGCCTGAAGCCAACGTACAGTGAAAACACTGTCTCGTTCATGTCGGCTCCTTTTCAGACCGTGCCCACCCAGTTCTGTGCCCTCCGCATTCTTCACCACCTCCTGCGCGCAGTGTCCACTGTGACCCACTTCGCCCGAGGCGGTTGTAATCGTTTAATCGTTCGTCGTATCGGTCTCCTCTCTAGGAGGGGTAGGGGGGGGGGGGGAAGCCCTGCACAAGGCAACCGGCCACCACTGAACACGCGCAGCAGAAACAAACCGGAACCGCGCGGCTCCCTTCACTCCTTTATGTAAACCCGCTTGGTGACTCTCCTTCTCGCATGGCTTTCCCGCGTCTCGCCTTCCGCGGTTTGCTCGTCGAGAAAATAAGGCCAGTTGCACAGCAAACGTGGTTGTCGCTTCCTCGTGCACGCGCTCTACAGATAGATACGGTCATAGCTGCTAAAGTTTGCCATGAAATGTTTCGCATTATAAAAAAGTCACAGCATATTCACGGGGTGAATGATGATGATTGGGGCGAAGCTCCGGAAGGAATCATCGGTAAACCGTGAAACTCTTCCGTGCAATTCGCCCCACAATTAAAAGTGAAACACTTGAGTAATTGTCATCAAACTATTATAACATCTCGCATCTTTCATAATCAACTACAAGTACCGCCATCTAGTTTTATAACATCTCGCGCATGCTACGAATCCTCACGGTTCAACTATGCACAATGCACAAGTGAAATCTCCCACCGGCACTTCATTGCAAGTCAAGATGCAGTGCCTATATATATATATATATATATATATATATATATATATATATATATATATATATATATATATATATATATATATATATATATATATACACACATATGGGTTGCCGGCTGGTTGCCGGTGAACGCTTCTCCAACGCGAGCAGTCGGTATTACTCAATCAAGAAACTCGCTAGGAGACGCTGCCTGCGCCAACGTTGTCTCTCGCGGGCGAGCGCGTGCCGGGAGCCACGCGCTCGCCCTCGGCGCGTGCGTGCCTCCCGGCAGGCACGCGCCGGTGGCTACCTACTACTACTACTACTACATACATCGGGGACGCACGACCCACGCCTTAAGGAGCTTCGCCCCTAAAAGATAACGGGCTTCATGGATGCTTTTGTGGCGCACACTTTGCTCCGCTTGCCCAGAGCTTGCGTGATCGGCGAGAAAACGCTTGTGGGGCTAGCTCTGCGTGGCCGCATTCGGCCGGCTAAGTGTCACCGCACGATTTCAGGTGAAAAGTTGATCGTGTCACTCGTATACGAGGATACAGTGCGCCCGCAGGTATTGCCCATGGAGTGTTGCCCAGGAAAGGAAACAGAAGCGTATTGTCCCGAAAAACGACTTGAGCGGCATCGTATCAACGAGGACATGCTCTAGTAAATTGTATGAGGGCCAGGATGGACATCCTGAGATGTTTGAGGCTAGGGTCGTTCGGAGTATCAGATACAACTCGGACATTCTCAAGAAAAATTTTCTCACCTTTTTCTTCTCCGTGTTGCAAACCGAAGCAACTTTGGCTGGTGAATAAAATGGGGCATATCCCATTTCTTGGCATCCCCGGGTACTGCTCTTGATCTCCTAAAAGTTTTTGAAAGCTTGTCTTCAGTACATATACTAAAATTGTCTTCAGTTACAAAGTAATCTTCAACAACAAGAGTATCAATTTGTGGAGTATAATGAGCACAGGCTATTTTGAGTGCTGATGGTTCCAGATAATATCAATCAATATATTTGCTGACAGTAACGCCAGAAGTAATGTACAACTACAGTAACGGATATATATATATATATATATATATATATATATATATATATATATAATATATATATATATATATATATATATATATATATATATATATATATATATATATATATATAGCTTGGGTTGCCGCTAGTTTATAACAGAATTGACGATGCGCCTCTCAGAGAACGACGGTTTATTTAAGTCAACGTCTCGGTCGGAGCCCGACCTTTTTCAAGACAAAGGTCGGGCTCCGACCGAGACGTTGACTTAAATAAACCGTCGTTCTCTAAGAAACGCATCGTCAATTCTGTTATATATATATATATATATATATATATATATATATATATATATATATATATATATATATATATATATATATATATATTGTAGCGAGCCACGCAGAGGCTTAAGCGGGTCTTTGCGTATGTATGTGCGGAGGCTACAGTCTGTGGCGTTGGCGGTCAGAACTTCGTTCTCCCATATATATATATATATATTGTGCCAAACAGAAAAGAGAGGAAGACAGTGGCACGCACATTAGCCAAATATTTAAGGACATCGGCAACAAAACTTCATAAGAGATTTCCAATAATCTTGGGAGTCAGAACAATGAGGAATAAAAAGGAAAAAACTAGAGGTAAACGCTATGATCAACACAGCGGTAAAGCAATTCTGCTCAATGGGAAAGCTAGCGATTCGTACGGTTTCCCTTGGGTTGTTCTTGTGCTGTGTTGTGGTTGTGGTGCGTTGTGCTTACGTTACGGTACGGTTATGTTGTGCTGTGGTGTGCCTGCGCGATGTCTCGCGCAAGTCGTTTCATGCTGTGTACCTTGACTAACCGTTTTATGCTATATGTACTCTTGATTACCTCAGAGCCAGCAATTTTTATTAAAGCACCAAAGAAGAAATCGGTTATAAGCCCTGGAACTTTCAAATGCCGGCAGTTTTTACTCGTTAAAGGATTCATCAGTTCCCAAGTTCCTTACCTGCACACTTTTGTGCAGGATACAGCGGCTTGAGCCATGTAACCGTTGTTCAAATTGCACGTTTAGTAACCAGTGACCCCCCTACCCTTCCGCAAAAAAAGCACAAAACAAGAACGAGTATTACTTACCGGTAGGGACGGTTAAAAGGACTGCGCTCGCGTTGAAGGTCGTCGGGTGCAGAAGAAGGTGAAATTTTCTAGAGAAAGAACGAAACATAACGCACCATTGTACTTTACTCAGCGCATCTAAAAGCGGTCATCGTCTGCAAGCTTTAGAAAGCCTTATTAATGTTGCTCTTACATGTGTACATACGGTGTCAACAAGTATTGTTTAGTGTTCGTCTACTCAGTTACAAGATCCGAAGACCCATATATATATATATATATATATATATATATATATATATATATATATATATATATATATATATGGCAGTCATGGTGGTGAATAGGCCGGAGGCGTGAAGGCAGAGATGAGTAGTAGACCCTCGGAATTGGCAGCAAAAATGCGGAAAGCGTTTATTCAACGTTTCAGCCGGAGACCGGCCTTCATCAGGAACCTATATATATATATATATATATATATATATATATATATATATATATATATTGCTAAGGCATCAGGCGGGCAATTAAGGTATGAGCCAGGCAATTGTGGAAGACGACGAGGCCGATATCTTGGCTAGCGGTTGGACGCCATCTTGCCTCGGCTGTACCAGTTACCTAGCGCTCCGCGCTCTCCTGTAAATAAATCTTAGCTCGACCTTTCAACCGTAACAATATATATATATATATATATATATATATATATATATATATATATATATATATATATATATATATAACAGAATTGACGATGCGCCTCTTAGAGAACGACGGTTTATTAAGTCAACGTTTCGGTCGGATCCCGACCTTTTTCAAGACATGTAAACCACAGGCCAGTATGGCCTTATATATAAGGCCATACTGGCCTGTGACGTGACATTGCGTTGCGTGATTTTGGCGGAAACATATCACGTGAAATGGCGTTGCATGATGTTGAGTGATCACGTCACATGTTCCCACCAAAACCACGTCAGAAAATATCACGTGACATTTCCGCGAAAATCAATTCACGCAGTGTCATTGACATGTTCCCGCCAAACTATCACGTGACTGTCAAGTGCCCTGTTTCAGTAAACTGCTGGCTGGTTTCGCTGTGACCTGGCCTTGCGCTACCTAGCGTATGCTGCGTACTATTTTTAATCTACTCAGAAAACAATGAGGATCAGGCGTAGATGCTATATTGAAGATACGAGCGAAATATTATACTACTGCACGCATCACGGAATCTGCAGTTTGGATATGTGGAAGCCCCATGGTCGCACAACAGCAGCCAGGCACCCTTTCCCATCTTTGACTGTCGGTCAACTCTTATGGTGTTGTGTGCGGGCAAAGGGAAGTGGTGCGAGTGTGCGCAGTCGATCCGTTGAGGCTGTACTATCACGAAAATAAAGTTCAGTTTGTTTTGTTTGTTCTCCAGAGACGCATCACTCGTGTCTGTCTGCTAATTTCCAGCCGCGCTCGCGTCCCGCGCAACAGTTTCAAATGCAGCTTCCCAGGGAAGCGCCTCCTCTTCTTTCGAAGAAGGGCGTCAAGGGGAAAGCGACTACGCCGCCTGAGTCAGAAATAACATTCGTTGTTGTGAAAACATCTTTTGCAACGCGCTATTTGTTCGTTTTTAGTTGAACAAATAAAGATACTTTATGAAAGCGAAAATTTGCATCCACCCGTTGTGTAGCACAAGGCTGCAAGGAAATCCGTACGGATTTCTCAGAAAACGAAGGCTTCCTAGTTGCCGAAAAAGTCGCCCTGGTCCGGGGTTCGAACCCGGGACCAACACCTGTCCTGGGCGCTCGCTCTGCCAATTGGGCTTTTCTGAGAAATGCGTGTAGATTGCCTTGTAGTCTTGTGCTACAAAACGGGTGGATGCTAATTTTCCCTTTCATAAACGTTACTCCACCATGCGGGTTTTCGCGGAACTCATCTGCCAAAGATATTTTATGCATCTATCTTTAGGAAGGCTGAGAAATGTTAGCCGCCTAGTCCGTACCGCCTTGATGTCAGTTGTTGAGTGGAAAGGAGGCATTGTTTAGGTGCATTTGTATGACATTGCTAAAACGCCAGAGGCCCGTGCCTTGTGCTATGTCAGTGTACGTTAAAGAACCCCAGGTGGTATAAATTTCCGGAGCACTCCACTACGGCTTTTCCCTCCTTTCTATTTCTTTCACTCTCTTTCCCCCACCCCAACGGACGCTTAGCCGTGCTACCTAGATGGGCTGCAGAAAGTAGCGTCCTTTTCTTAACCGAAGCACAGTGATCATCATCATCGTCCTTGGAGAGCGCAGCCCAATCATACATGCTTCGCATGTTCACTGGAGCCCCAAGGACTGAGTGGCACAGTTTTCCGACTATATTAAAGAAAAATAAAAGGGGTGCAGGGCACCTTTATAAATATGCCTTCTTTTACGATTGACGCTGGCACATCATGCGAATGCGCGTTTGGTTTGATGGCGTGAACGCAAGGTAGTTGACTCTAAGGTTGCCTAATTATCGAGCTGCATTGCCGCTTGCATCCGAGATGATACAAATGTTTGTTATAGGCGGTTGCAACCGAGAAATATAGGGTTCGCCCATGAAGTCTCGGTGGTTTTGTGGGATGATCATACCGGTTCGTGTTTTCTAAGCGCAAGTGCCTTCTCCCTGCTGATTTCTATACTATGGCGATCGATAACTAAACTTTTGTCTTGCCTGGTTAAAACATTTATTTCACGGGCTACAGACGTTGGAACACATCGAAATTTCTCAAAAACACACGACACAAGCATGTATCAGTGTGCCAATACCAAGTATATGAAGGACCAAATGTGGGGAACGCTCGTCCGAAGGGCCAGTTGATGAAAATAAGTCTTGCCTGGGGGAGCAAAGCTTCTGAGCGGTGCTATATTTTTGTGAGCCTTTAGCTGACCATACTTAAGCTTAGAAAATTATGCTGCACATGTACATGCGTAAGTCACCAACGGGAAGTCAGGTAGAGAGCAAAGAAGTATTAACACTCGTTGATACTTACACAAATCTTGTTTTCTTATCTTGAATAGGTACATCCTGTAATAATATGGGTCAATTTATAAAAATGATTCCCACAAAAATAAGCACTCTTTATCCGGCTTCATAAGATTTCTCAGCTATCTGCGAGTTTCACCATTCATAAATGGAAATGTCAATTAGAAGTATTGCTAAGCATTGCTCACTGGAAGAGGTGCCTGCAATTACAGACATTTGCCGGTCTGCTTTAGAGAAGGTTCAGATTTTTGTCTGTTTTACGATGCGTTACAGGTAAGCGAGTTTTTTTCATAACAGAAGTAAGAAGTGAAGACAAATTGGTGACATGTTATGGTTCATTCTCTCTATAGAAATCTTCATCCAAAGTTTTGGACGCACACTTCTGAAAAAAAAAAAAGGGTCCACGCAGCAGGAAGGCCTACATCTATGGCCGTTGAAAACTGCACGGCCCGGCGTCGGCAGATTCGACAGCATTGATGTAAGTTAGTCTTGCTCATGCCGAATACCAACTTATATGCGTAGCAAGTGGCGGAAGTAAAAAAAAGATAATTAAACCATGCCTGCAATATACCCAGATATTTGATATAAATACAAATAACCTAACTTGTACTTTTCGAATGCATGCAGCGTAGCGCTCAAGCTACCCTGCCATTCATATTGCGCAGGTTCAGCGAGCAGTGTACATCGGTATGATGCGAGGCACACCTGATTTATTCTGGTCGGCAGGACTCACAACCAACAAATGAAATATTATAATTTCTCTGATGTGTTCCACATAAAGTTCACTGAGCGAAAGGAGCTAGACCTTAACGCTTCCTTTTACGACCAATAATAATGGGAGAAACGACTCAAGTTCTTGAGCGCGACCATTACAGTATAGCTGTCCCACTGAAGCAACCGTGTCTTTGTATATTATGTGTGCGTACCGACCAGTCGTCGGCAATAAACCTGTTGCGCAACTGTCTTCTATTTAGTACCATCCTAATTGTATCATGGAACCTAGTTCCTCGTATTAAAGGCGCGCTGTCGCAGTCCTGTTTATCGCAATAGAAAGCCTACCATTTGAAGTGCCCAAGCCTGCAGTGCTTTCTCCGGAATGTGAGCAGGAATGCTAAAACGGAATTTTTCGAGCGGTTGTTCTCTTCTGCTTGCCTATGAACCCAAGCAGCACTGTTGCCGTGTTTCTCTAGCATTACATTGCTTTTCTTTAGCATTAAAATACTATCCTAATAGTCAATTACGGCGCGTAACCGGTGAGATAAAGTATTACGCCATCAGGTTCCTTCCATATGAGTACGAGAAGGTCGCTGATATGTAGAGGAGGTGGTGAGACCATCTCAAATCAGAAGCTGACAGCAGCAAGATTCAACGAGCTAAAAAGAGAAAATTGCTCTTCCTCGCGAAGCAACGCTACAAGATGCGATATCAAATGCAATTGTGAGTAATAAATGTTTGTTTTTAGAGCAAGATAATTTAACCTCTGTGGGTTAATCTTGGTTGTTTTATTTGGTTTAGGCTAGATATAAGCATGCTCGTCCCTTTCACTGTAAGGAACGATGTTCTCATTCTCAATGCAGCTGGGAAAATTTGTGCGGTAGACAGTCTCTTTAAGTGCACTTTACCTAATGCAGAACAGTATTTACGGTGGGCTGTTGCTTAATTTTTAGAAAATCGTCCTTTTCTCACAGTTTACGAGAAATTTGCTAGATTGCATCTTTGTGTAGGCCTTTGTCAAGCCGCACAGATAGGAATGACTCTTGAGTACAGTGAGAACAGGTGGGCATTTGTTTGCTACAAGTTGAAAGTGAGGTTGGAATATTTGTGGGCTATAGGCGTGAAAACCTCCTTGCAGTGAGATGCTGTGTAGATGTCGAATACTTTTTTTCTCCAACAGAAATTCCTTTAATGCATCTCGGTTGCGTACAGCCGTAATTATTCGACAAAGTTCTTTATCAGGCGCTACATAGAGAATGGAACTTTCGCAATTGATGTTAGCCTCTGTATACGACGTTCTTGAGTCTTGATCAACCAAAGGCGCTTTAATTGGCCTGATATGTTGCCCCAATTTCGCCACTACTCTCACGTCTCGGGGCCGCTGCAAGTGGTCAGGGCGCGTAAAAATCGAGGTGCTCAATTGTACTATATGTGCTGGTACCGATTCACATAATTTTTGTTCGTTCGTATTTTCTTTTTCATCCAGAACACCTGTCTTCGAATGTTCCTTCCTATAGAACACAGGTCAAAGCTCCTTAAAAGGACTCTGAAGTTAAAATCGAGAATGAGATTGTCGTTAATTTTGCTGTTTTATGTTCAATAATAGAAGAGAAAGTGAATGTCGCACTTTTAGCTTTGAAATTCGCGCCGCCACTTCGGCCTCGTGGTGTCAAACGGTCAAGTTATTTTTTTCGTATTCTTCCATATTCATTCATAAGATGTTCTCAAACTCCCTGTGTTAAGCCTATGGCTTCCTTAGAACACAACGCAGGTCTTTCTTGCCGATAAGATGTTACGCAGACCTTAGCAGACGCTGTCAAAGATCTGTGACGTCACGCGTTTTAGTGCTGCAGCTTCGAAGCGGCGTCGGCACGCGTTCTGTTTATTTCTGTTTGCGCATTTGCCATCTTGCCTAGGGTCTTTTCCCCACAAGGTAGATCTTTTCGGCGTTATAAGCTAATCTACTAACGCGGCAAAAATAGTTTTTCACTCTAGTGTCCATATAAAGACGTCGCATGAAGTCCCTGCGAGGAATATAAGTTTAATAGTTTGGTGCTACGTGTAGTTTAACTGCAAATGTATAATAATAATAATATTTTGTTGAAATTTGCGAGCCAAAACCGCTAAATTATTACCAGGCGCACCATTTGGGACGGCTTGGGGATTTCTACTGCCTCAGGCTTTCTAACCTCCACAGAAATCGTTCAGCACACGGACCTCCAGAATATACCCTCTGTCTGAACTCGACCGCCCCTGCTGGGTCCGAACACACGTATTTCGGGTTAGCTGCTGAATACCATAACCACTAGACCACTGAGGCGGCTGTTTATGGAAGCGTAATCTTGTGCGCGTAACTCTAGCGTGGCAGTTTTGTGTTTTAGGAGGAAAACACCCCAGGGCAGTTGATGGACAAGTATTCACTTTCTATTGTCTTGTAAAACGGCGTCTCAAGAGTATGCGCACTAGTGGTTTAGGTATTCAAAGAATCAGAGATAGGTTTAACGTTTATTTCCAATAAAATTTGGAGAATTCCTTTAGGCGAGAAACTGCGCCGTACATCTCGGATGTGCCCGAAGGCCCTCGCATGTCGACAGTATATCTGCCAACAGCATAAGTACTTGTTGTTGTTGTTATGCGGGGTTTAACGTCCCAAAACCAGCTCTGATTATGAGAGACGCCGTAGTGGAGGGCTCCGGAAATTTCGACCACCTGGGGTTCTTTAGCGTGCACTGACATCGCACAGCACACGGGCCTCAACATTTCGCCTCCATCGAAATGCAGCCGCCGCGGCCGGGATTCGATCCCGCGACCCTCGGATCAGCAGCCGAGTACCATAGCCACTAGACCACCGTGGCGGGGCTAAGTACTTGTTGAACAATTTTTCATTAGAATACGCTAGTCCACTGCAACCGAAAATGTGCAATATGCAAAGAAACTTTTGTCTTTGCAGAATTCGCCAGAAGGGTGAAGCGATTAATGCGATTGCAATACATTATATAATATAACATTACACATTATATAATATAATATACGAATTAAGACTACCATCCTTAAAGGCTTTTTTAGGGGTTCGCTACACTGCACGTTCACTACACTATACCACGTTTACTACAATCTGTAGTGAAGGTGCGTGTATTAAGTAAGCATGCAGGTGCGTCAAGTACCCTGTGACGGTCGAGCGGCAGAGACAATGGCCCTGCATAGCTGCAAGCTCGCTCATATTGTTTTGATGTCTTCTGGCACGTGCTCCACACCACGCGACCGCGCTAAGCAGTGTGCACTTTGCACCATCGAGAAATTTGTCCCAGCACAGCGGCATCAAGCGAGCGCGCTCATTCGGCACTCGCAGACGCATTCGCGTGAGCGCTATGTGGCAAGGGCATTGCCGGCGTTGTTGCTGTTTGCGAGGCCCCTGGAACGGAGGACGTGATTAAGGCGCTGCTACGCAGCACGTCTGATGGCTGCCGAGATAACGCGCGTGCCAGCTCTAGCGACAACGCAAAGCCCACAGTGACAGCTCGAGCGAACCCCCCTCCACCCTTCGTGGCTTTTAGCTGTTTGAAGAGGGGTGGGGCGCTTCCTCTCTGCTTCAACGCAGGCCTCCCGAGCGGGGTGATGTTATCGCATGCGCCCTGTCCTCCGGGCGACGGAGATTGGCCGGGCTCGTTTGATCTCTGCTTCAGCCGTGTTCGTTGCCACCGATCGTGGGCTTTTACCCGCGGGTAGAAGGTACGATAAGTGCGGGTTTATCAATTTCGACTTTATGCGGGACATGACGGCGACGGCAAAAACCGTCGAGAGTGTCCATATAACTGCTATTGCAATAAAATAGATATCTATTACATTTTGTAATGGAAATCTATAACCTTCTCCAGTGCCTGCATGTGTGCACGAGAGAACTGAATTATTACTTACTTCAGGCATGTATCTCGATGAGAAAGTGTGCAGACCCATTTTTTCACCTTCCAGAACAGGCGTTAATTTGAAGCACTGCATATGAGGATCGCCTATGGCCCCATACGTGTACGCCGCGACACGAAGGGCAGCCTCGCCACCAAGGACCTGCATAGTGCGAACAATCGCTTTTGCTTCCACCAACCACATACGCACAGTCGAGGAGAAGCATTTGAAGCACCTGAAAGTAGCTGCTAATATTCCCATTGGGTAGTATTGCTGGAGCTGAATATCTTTGGACTTCAGGTCCTGATGTTAGTGTATAGTTTCGGTACGAGATGATTGTGTAGTCAGGTTTGTGCCATATTGCTTACTGCCAACCAAAAGGGAATGGGTCTAGCGCTCATGTATTTCTTAGCAACAATGTAATAAAGCCAAGGAAAGCATACGGGAAATTAATGTAGCTTTTAATTGTAGCCAGCATTATACTACAGGGGATTGCACCAGAAGGTCCTCTTAACTAGCCTCTAAGCGCTTAGAATCCAAAAAACCTAACCCCTTTTCAGCAAGTTTTTTATGGCTCAGCAAAGTGCACAGGCCCTGGACTTTCTGTATGTATTTAAAGGGGTAAACTGCTCACGCAGGAACAATGAAGCATTTATACCTCTGAAAAATCTCAAAAACAGGAGTGTGCAAGCGAGCAACTTCGGGGATAGCGGTAGGTGACCTAGCAAACTTTAAAATAGACCTGTGGGCAGCCTCGGCGAATGTTTGTGAAACTTCGTTTTGTAGTCACTCGCATTTTGCCAGTTTGGCTCTGCAGGATTTGTCCGTTGTCAGCGTATTTATTTATTTATTTATTTATCGGCAACCATCATCGCCGCAAAGGCATTAGAGATAGTATCAACTCTCCCAGGGTTATATGTACAGAGATACCCAAAAAAGCCTAGGTAGAATGACCGCCGCCGTGGCTCCGTAGCTAGAGCATGGGATGCGTTATCGGTAGGTTGTGGGTTCGGTAAGCACCGACGGCTGGTATGTCGCGCAATTTACAACATCCGCGCAGATTGCAAAGAAGCTTTGTCATTGAAGGTTCGTCGGGAGCTCTCAGCCTCTTTACGTTACTTTAAGAAACAGTATGGGAAATGTTCAGCATATCATAAGTGAAAAATCTGAAATGAAATGAAAGCTGTAATGAAAGGTGTACAAGCGCTTCTTCAGTCTGGCTAAGGTGATTTAGGCTGGCTCGAACATTGTTGTACCCTTGCAAGCCGGATTAGTCGTGGCAAATGTACAGAGCCCATGGAATGAAAAGTGAAATTACGCAAAGTTGTTTCTGTGCATTTTTTCTTTCGTTGTTTGAGCTGTCGCTGAGGCTGTCCATGTACAACGACAAGCCCTAGAATTGCCACCTTGCAATGTATTTCTCAGTCGGTCATTAGCAGGAATTTTGTCTGCAAATTGTCAGTAGCATTACTGCATCTTCGAAAGAAAGACAACAAAAGACATCCAAGCTAATCTGGCCACAAGCCTATTTTGTCTACTGCCAGCAGATATGTGTAAATTTCTAGGAATATGTCTCACAAGCGAATATTTCATGGTATTCTTTATATATTTTTGTCCCTATATAGAAAAGCGACTTGGTAAAAACTTATTTACAAAACCGTGCCCATTATTGCAAAGATTGTATCACACTGAAGGACCCTTTTTATAAAGGCTTCGTACTGTGGGAAAGCTATGAACTGGGTTTCGGAACAGTGTAAAAGTGTTCATTAGCCCAGCTTACCTGTCTGACCTCTGATACCTTCTTGTCCTCCGGACCAGGAGCGTCTCCAGGTTCGGCTAGAGATAAGTAATTTTAAATACTATTAACCACCCCCGTCGCTTTGTGAAACAACACACTGTACGGCTAGCGTAAGCTGTAATGAACACCTCAGCCAAATGCTGTCGTCATACGCGAAGCTTGGCGTTCACAAGCGGTGCACAAGGTTTCCACTTTCTCAGGCACCCTCAACACAAAAAGAGAGTTCTCCTCACGCTCCATGTATATGCTCAGTTTCGTCATAGAGCACACGAGCATACATCGCCGCTTTTGGCCGATGGCAGACAAAAATTAACCCTGCGCCCGTTTAGTCTTGCGCCCGCCGTGCCCTCGTGCGCGCGTTCGCAGCGCGCGTTTTTTCACCAAATGCGCGCGCGTGCCGTTCGCTCGCTTTTCTTACGTTGTGAGCGCCTAGGCAAAGCTCAGTTATGTATTTGTGAAAAGTCTCATAATATATGTAAAAAGCCTCATAAAAATGTG
Source organism: Hyalomma asiaticum (assembly GCA_013339685.2). NCBI lineage: Eukaryota > Metazoa > Arthropoda > Arachnida > Ixodida > Ixodidae > Hyalomma > Hyalomma asiaticum. The sequence continues at coordinate 42,177 of JABSTT010002351.1, forward strand.
TAAAAAGCCTCATGGATGCCATTTGACGTTGTCCCTGCACTACCTCGGCGTCAACACGAATGGTGCAGTGCAAAATTTACCGGAAATATCGTTTTTGAAGAAGCCAACAAATGCATGCCAGCCGCCCGGAAGAAATGACAAATGATTCCCAACCTTCAAAAGGAATCATTGAGCAGTGATTGTAGATCGGTTTACACCCCATGGCACTCCAATGCGCCACCTTCTAGGACTAAAGCTTAAGACCATGATTGACTCAAAGCGAAAATCTTTCTTAGATTATGTGGATGAAGGGATAGGACGGATTTGGGCGGGTTAGAGCTGATGAAGTTGCATTAGGGTGGATTACGACAGATTAAAGTGCGTTAAGGAGGAGTATCGCATATTAGAGCGGATTACAATAGATCAAAATTGGCTAGGGTTGATTTTGTCAGATTAAAGTGCACCATATGAGGAAGGATTACAGCAGATCAGGGTTGACTAAGGTGGATTAATTTGGTTTAAAATGGATTAAGCATTTAATGCTCGGCCTAATTTGCCTTAGCTTATTAATCTGGCCTCGTTAGTCTTGGCTTCATCCTAACTTAAGACCGGCCTGATAATGCTTATAACGTTTAGGTAAAGCCTAATTAACCTGATAGTATAATGAACTTAAGTCCCTGCTTAATGAGGCATGGTGAAGTAATCATAGCCTTATTAGTCTTACGTTAATTTGTCGTAGCTTAATGAGGTTTGACAGAGTGCTAAGTGGTCGTGATTGACTTACTTAGTCATACGTTAATTAAACACAGCCTAACTATTCTAAGCTTAGTTAACCTAGACCTAATTATATTGACTTCAATGAGCTTAGATTAATTAGCTTTACCTTAATTAGGCTTAGTTTAGTGAGTATCAACTTAATTAGTCTTTGTGGTAACTGTGTGAACTGGAGGTCTGGTTCACCGAAAAAGCATGTATTAGCGAAGCCATCGATCGGGTCGCTAGGTAATCACAGCACTCCGAGAAAGGGCAAATGAATGAATGAAAAGCATGACAAACCAGCATCAGCGGCGCAAAAAAGAAAAAAAAAATAAGAACCGGAAATTACTTGCACCTTACCGCAGCTTGTGAAGCGCTCACTGCCAGCTCGATGAAAAAATAAATTTTGGTCAGAATCATTATTCCTCTTTATACTTTTCAAAGGCAGTGTACATAGCAATAACTCAACTGTTAGGAGTAAGTGCCCCCAAATTTAAAAGTCAATGAAACATTTTCAGTTTGCATACGCATGACTTCAATGTTCCAAAAATGGTGCAAAAAGCCTAATTCGTTGAAATGTGGCTGTAATGATTATCATGAATAATGTAATATGCCCTTGTTAAAGGTCAAAATCTGTTTAATGTTTCTCATATTTTCATATTTTTGCGCCTGAGAGGCTACATCACCGCGACACCGACTACGTGGCATGAGGCAGATTTAGAATTGGCTGACTTCATGATTGCGAAAACATCTTCAGTAGTGCTTGAGTTGTTCGTTTTGCTTTCAACAAATAAAAGTATCTATCTTGAAGAGCACCAAATAACTGTTAATCTTTACCCAATAGTCCTTGATCCATGGCCGCCTGCTTACGGTTTCGATTTCTGCTACATTCCTGTCTGGTGGTAGCTGGCGTATTTCGCAGGTGCTAAGTTGGGAACTTTTCTCATTCTGAGGCCAGTATAACAATGCTCACCGATCCATTGCTTCTTTCCTAAACTACCGCTACGCTTGCTGTAATGCTAAACGCTGCGCTGGCTGCCGTTACGCGTGCTGTTGTGCGTAGCGGTCGCCTCAAGGTGGCGCCACGTCGTCGCAGCACTCCGGCGGAGGGCCATCCTCATTACAAAACTCCGCGAACAATTAAAAAAAAGACAAATAAGGAAAACCAGAAAAAAATCCACACATCTCCACGAAGTGAATCATGACGAGTGGGCGAAGCACTGGCGGTCTCGTTCGGTGTTACCGTAAATCACCCGTGACACTGCCCACTCATGCATGTAAATGAGTGACAACGCGTGTGTGTATTTACACACGCGTTGTCACTCATGCTATGGTTTTTATATGAGGTTCCTGCGCTCCCACATCGTCGATCGTGCCGAGTTTCGGGTTACTTAACGCGCACGCTGCGAATCCTTATGGTTCAACTACGCACAAGAAAAATCTCCCACCGGCACTACGTTGCAGGTCAAATCCAGTGCCTATATATATGGGGTAGCTGGTGAACGGTTGTGCAGCGCGAGCAGTCGGTTTTTTTCAATCAAGGAACTCGCTTCCACACGCTGCCTGCGTCAGCGTTGTCTCTAGCGGGCGAGGGCGCGTTCTCGTTCCTTGCGAGCTGGTACAGATGACCATGATGACGATTGTGGTTCGGTCGAGGATCTGGAGTTTGTAGTGCGGCGCCCCCTGGCGTATTCTTTGTATCATGTATTTCGCTGTCATATACTTGACTGATGTACACATAAAGTCGGTTTTTTACACAAATATTTTTGTTTTTCGTTGTGCAGGTGTTCAGTTTGGGTTTTATGTAACGTGATGGACGCGGACGATGACAAGGTTAGGCTAAGGAGCTGCGCCCCTAATAAAAGGGAGCAGAAGAGAAAGTGCTAAATATCATGACGCGCGGTGGCGTAACTTCTTGCCGCTTTTTCATATTCCCTCCATGCACCTTTCAGCTCGCTCTTCGAGGCGAAAAAAGAGAGGAGGTGCTCTGGCTGTGGAACTTGGCTCATACTCGACGCTGTAATACCGCCTACACTTCTGTATTCGAAAAACGTTTTTTGCAAAGCGGTTCGCGACGCAACATTCTGCTTGAGCAATGTCATTCCAGGGTTGGAAAACGTGCTGTAGCGCCTCTTCAGAAGTTTAATGAAACGTCGGCACATCCGGTGGAGGTTTTGACTTGAAGAAGCACCTGGATGACCCAGCGGGCTTTTCTTTGGCATGTGAGAGTAAGCTGGGTAATAAAAAATATATCTAGTTATAAACAATATCTTTATACTCACATGTAGCTTGACAGGCGACGAAGAGCACAGCAAGGAAAAGCTTAGCGGCGTTAGTATTCTTCATGGTTTCACTGTTGGCAGTGCAAAACAGCAGCTGGAAGTATAATTCCATCAATGTAAAAGAAGTTATCACAAACATTAGTTGAAATTTTGCACGTTTCTTCCGCTAAACTGGTGTCGTCCGCATGTAAGACCTGTTAATCGCGCACTGATCGTCAACACGTGCAGTTTTACCTGCGCATAAATGTATCATTAATACGATGGTAATCAAATTGTGCTAAACGCACCTGCGCGTCCACTTTGCTTGTTCAAACTCTGAATTCAAGCCAAGCTTCTGTGACCTAAGTGGTTGATAGAGCATTGCGGAATAGATGAAATGCGCGTATTTCTTCCAATGTGCCCACAATGCAAAATATGATCGAAGCCAGCGATATTGGCCTGCGATAAGTGGCATTGCTACGAGCTACAAGTACCGCAGCACAGCTTCGTATAAGCAGCAAAACAG
>JABSTT010002352.1:0-44199 GCA_013339685.2 Hyalomma asiaticum
TCGAATGGATCTCCATACCTAAGGAACGAGCAAAGCGATGTCTTAAATTTACTGTATTCTTCGAGAGACTGAAAAAGGAATGTAGTGTAATCTTTAATGTTAATTTGCGGTGCTTATATAATAAGTGCGATTTGAACAATATCCTTACACCGTAGAAATAGAATATCAGAGTGAAAAAATTTGATGCATTGTGCTGCTGCTTCATACACAACCCTGCATTACCTTGCCTATAAAGGCCAGTTAATGGCACACTGGTGTGGCCTGTACCTATACCTTTGTCTTTTGCACCCTAACGGTATTCTTGCCAACCCTCCTGTCAACGTGCCCATGGTCGCCCGCCTTGTTTAGACCATAGTGTATCTCAGCGGGCGCAACATACCCTCTTATGTCATCTGACGCATTTGAATAAAGCGTATTGAAATATAGAAATGTTCTCTTGTCTCGTCTACACCAGAAAAGCAACAATTTGGTGAGATACCAGACCATATCTGCTTAAATAATAGATCAGATTGCAATGAGAAAACGTAGTCTAGTCATTGCATCATCAGCAGCCTGTCTACGTCTACTACACGACAAAGGCCGCTCCCATAGATCTCCACTTATCCCTGTCCTGTGTTAACTGGGCCCAATTTATCCCTCTAACTTCCTGATCTCATCTGCCCCCCTAACTTTCTGCCGCCCCCTACCAGGCTAGCCTTGTCTAAGAATTCAGCGACAGCTTGTTCCCGCGTGGTGATTACGACTTGAACTAAACTCGTTTGACCTAATTGGCCATCCCAGTGGTGGTTCAAGCTTGAAAGTCTCTTGAACTGCAGCTTTTCTCATATAGGTTTTCTCGCCAAGATACTTTTTTGCCCCGCAGGTGTGGTCTAGTGTCTACACCACTTAGCTGCGGATCTGAAGGTAGCGGCATCGCATCCCGGCCACGGAGGTTGCCTCTCGATGGGAGCGAAATGTTGAGTCCCTAGCGCTTTTCGATGTCAGTGCACGTTAAAGAACCCCAGGTGGTCGATATTTCTGGGCTCCTCCAGTACGGCGTGTCTCATAATCACATCACGGTTTTGGGACCCAAATCCCCAGAAAACAAAAGTTTTCTTCGCCTTCGTCTCCTTCCTATGATGTTTGGTTAACTTCCTTTTCCAGTTCTCATGGCTCAATCATAAACGCGAGCAGCATGAGAGAGCACGTATGCCACCGCGCCTGCGATTCGTCGGCTGTAAGCATTGCATTTCGCCTTTCGCTGCGTGTCATTCGCCTTCAAGATAGGTACATTTTACATACTTTACCTGGTCATGTTGTGCCTTTTCGAATATATCTGCATCCTTAGAGGCGCTTGTGTAGGGTAATTTAACTGTCGTATTTATTGTATAAGGACACGTTGTCACTCTTTCGATGATCATGTTAGTGGATGACAACTTCACATTATTCGCCCGTGGCTTAGAGGGACGACGGCCTACTGGTGATACGACCACTACGGCTGGTCTTGTGTTCTCGTCGCTGGCGGCGGTTCCACGCAATTCAGCAGGACTTTTGTTGTTTATCGAAACATATCTGTAATTGTTCTTCGGTGAGCCGTGACAGAATATAACGTAGACGCGATGATAATGTGGGCACTGTCTCCATTGACCTGGCTCAGGGCCTTCGTAATAGCTATCGCTTGTTAACACATTACACAGTTAGATCTCTGTCACTCAATGGCAATTCATGGAGCGCATCTTAACTAGCAATAATATAAACTTACGGAGGCAAGAATGGGGAATGCGGCTGTTGTTTACGTGTGCCTACTCTGCAACGTGCGAACGTAACATAGAGCCTGCCTTTCAGAATGCGTGAAATGCTGAGCGGGAAATTTGGGCATTCCACCTTGCGGTACAGCCACAGCCGCTAAACTATTTAATCGCCAGAACATTATTTTATCATAATACGTGACATTGCCTTGTGTGGAGTGATGCTGTAGCGTACCGCTTTTACTCCGCTATAACTGATATGATGTAATATGAACGGGAAGTTGTCAGTACTGTCACATACATTTATTGCGCAATGACAACCACGGCTGGATGGTAAAGCGGTACCGTTCTCTACTTGTCCCATTATAAGGGACAGCCTACTTGAATTAAACACCACTGACAATGCGCACAGTGCAATCACATTAACACAATCCCCAAATTGTAATTACTATCGAGTGTTGCAAGCTTACGACATAAGCTCAATGTTCGAAAGTACGCATAGCTCGTTTTCCGTTCTTTCCTCGAGTCAAAGACACAACTACATTTTTCGTAAGCGATATTGCGATTGTTCGGTTGACAGCACCAACACGATGTCAAGCATCGCGACTGCCTGACATATTATCTGATGAAGTTATTTTACGTAAGGTGCTTTTTGAGTACAGGAACTAAGTTCGCCTTTTTATATAGAAGGCCACGCACATAACCACAGCACTCACCTCATTGAGGACCTGCTCAGTGCTTTTTCTGAGAGTATCGCTGGATTCGAGTCATCCTTATCACCGAATACTCGGCGTCAGATGCCTTGATATTATGAAGTCAGAGTACGGTAGCCTAAAGCTATTTATGCTTTTACGTATTTATAAAAGAAGCACATATTCACAGTGAAGTGCAATTATGCATCCTTTTAGTTAACTGGATCAAGAAATTCTCATAATTATCGCTATGCCATAATCGTTCTCAAAATAAGGTACGTGTCGGTTGTGGGACATCATTTATTGTCGAATGCCAGCGTGTCAGTGAATGCCAAAAATAAATTAAAATGCTTGAAAAGTTCATGAGTACTTCTTTCATGCTCGCGTAATATTTCGAATGCAAGCGAATACCAGCCAGTGGAATAGGTGGTCCTTGTAACCACTTCATCACTGCTGTTTGGTCACCACTTGGCATCATTAGGTTATCACTATCTTCGGTCAGTACTCTGTGAAGAACGTTTCAGCTGACAGTAGCAGAAAGACAATCGCTTTATGGTAGGGCTAATTGGTTAATGGTTGCAAAAAAGGACAAACCGCGCTGAATTTTTTGCGAACATACAAAGGAAGTCAAGGAGGCGAGAAGGGGTTGTCCTTGCGACAGGTGCAATTTCAGAGTCTTGTTTTCTGCGCCAAAAAAGCAGTTGCGCGTGTGTCCACAAAGGAACGAGACAGCCAGTAAGGCCCAGCCAAGCTCATTTTTTTTTAAATCCAGGCTTTTTAAACGCGTTCCTCACCTTCTTTATTCACACTCCATCTCGTACGGGTAAAAAATACGCTGCCTAGACTGGAGGATGCTTAAACTCATGGTTGTAACAACGGGACTGGAACGCCGATGAAGCTATTAGTGGCCAACGGATTTATATTTAGCATTTGGATTTCTTCTCTTTGGCACTGGCGTATCTTTTCATGGAAACGCGTCATTTTTTGCCCCTCGCAGTTGTGTTGCTATGCTGCCGTGGTTCCTAATTCAGGAGATAAATAAAATGTTCCAAATGTCTCACGTGCCGGCTACACAGGTTCTTCGTGCATTTCGTGGCAATCATCTGTCCGGCCCCTTTCAAGCACCCAAAGGCCTTACCGGAGCTGTAAGGTCTAGTATAGAGAATGGCTATTCGGTGCACGACTGCATGACTCCCTCTTACGCCTGACATCACAGAGACCTCTATGTTTCCTCGCCAATCCAGCCGCGATAATAGAGCTCGATATCTGTTTCATAACGAGATCCCGTAGCTTCGACGCAGACTTGCAGGAGCACCTGTGGTTGAAGTGCGCCTGTTGTCCTGATGACCTGAATCACATTATAGAGGTTGGCTATTAATTTGAAATGTTCTGCGTTAGCTCTGTGTCATGCGAGTCTCTGCGGTCCTGCGGGCGCGAGTTCGCCAACTTTAGACATCACCCTAGTTTGCCAATGTCAGTTTATACAACATAGTTGTCGTAGTGAGCCCTCGCTTGTTATCGGAGTTGTGGTTTTATTCCGCAGGATATCCATTGGCTAGAAATATTACGTGACAAAATCGTGGTTTTGTCACCTAACAACTCTAGCCAATGCCACAAGAAATATGTTGCGTTGTGTACGCAGAAGCTTCTCCGCCATGGTGATACCCCGAAAATAGTTTCACATTTTTGACAAGCATAATATTATCATTCTGCACAGGCACGGGGCTGGCGCGTCCAGAAAATTCGTTCACGTGTTCTTCACAGATTTGCCTTTATTTCATGTACTAGGATAAATGCAAAGGGAAACCGTGGTTCTGTCTTCGAATACCGATTGCCCAGGATATGCCGAGCTCTTTTATCATACGCTTCGGTTCTATTTCAAACCCCTTGAAGAAGCTAGCTCTTTAGTAAAGAAAATACTATGAACTCTCTTTCGTCAGCAAGTTTGAGCGTCTTAAATTAATTGCTTTAAAATAACTCTTTAGCAGCGTACATTTCACGGTAAAAACTGCGGAAATTTTCAGGTCGCGTTCAATCCCGTTTCTATTTGTAATATTGCCTACCTTGTGCGGGAAAAAAACGGTCTGTTCATCGCAAGGTACATATGGCCGCTTTTCTAATATTTTTCTTTCTGAGTACGAGGATACAGGACAATCTATATTGGCCTGTGCTGGCCATCATTCCGATGTCCTGCACCATAAGCTGTTTTTTTACTAAGCCCTCTGCTTAAACGGATACCCAAACTTCACAAACATATGAAGAAGACAACAGTAACGAAATACTAATGAAGAAGGCCACAGAAACCTATATTACTAAACAGACTAGAACAAATACCTACTGCATCGGTAAATTCAGTATACAAAGTGCTTTGGCAAACGCTTTCAAAAATATTGAATAGACACTTTTTGAGAAAAACAGAAAGACTATTAACGAGGAAACTGTTAGACTGCAGCGACATCAACCTCTGCTAACGTTGTTTCGGAAAGATCGGGATGGCCAATTCGAAATGTACGATGTGCTACTTGCCCTAACAAGGAAGCCTTGACGCTCATCATAGACTGCAGAAGGCGTTCTTTTTTTGCTTACCCCGCACATTCCCGCGCCGTAGTCATGGTACACGTGACCAGAGCATGTGAGGTTTAGACGTGCTTTTCACATATCCTTTTGCAGCGAGATTTGGTTTCTACGTACGAGGATATCACGACCTCCAGGAATTCAGTGAATTACTTTTTCTTTCCTTCACAAATTGGTGTCGTAGCATACATAGTCTGCATGGCTACTAAATATACACAGGTCTTGGAAAAACACCGCGGAACGCATCTAATTGAAAAATGAGTCGACAATTTTGGTTTTTTAGCTATTTACATGTCTAACAATATTACGGACGCCAGCCAAACATGCCACTTGGAGTTTAGGAGACTTATTTGTTCTGAAAAATCTATTTTTAGGAACTTGAGGAAGCGTCGGCGGAAGCACCGGTTACAATGCTTTCATTGGTCGGTGGAGAACTGCATTCAGTTCGCACGAAGGAATTTGATTTCACGGCCACTGTTAGAAATACGTAGATTAGCACACACCTGATGGGGGGGGGGGGGGGGGCTTGCCTGTTTCAGTGTTCTGGCGAGAACGTTCTTTGCGAACGACAATATTTATACTACTAAACGCATTCTCCTCTGTACACACCACTGATTTCTGTTATTACAGGTTAACAACAGATTCTACAAGCCCCTTGACGGTTGTGTGGTGGCTACGGTACGAGGCTGCAGATCCGAATTTCGCGGGATCGAATCCCGGCTGCGGCGGCTGCATTTCGATGGAGGGGAAATGTCGACACCAGTGTGCTGCGCTGTGTCAGTGCACGTTAAAGAATCCAAGGGTGTTTGTATTTCCGCAGCTCTCCACCACGGCATCTTTCATAATAAGATCCTACTTTTGGGAAACTAAACACGGAAATCAATCACTTGATCATTTATATACAACAATAAAAACAAATAGCCTTAAAGGCCTATACCTCACTTCTTTTCCGTTTAATTTAGGGGCTTGATACTGCAGAGAATAATACTGCCAATTGTGTCGCTGTTAACGCCATCGTATGCTGCGCATTGTAATAAGCTTGACATGTACATTTTTATTACCACGCATACGCACGCAAAGCAGGTATGTGTATGAATATTTGAAAAATGCACCTGTGTAACAATGAAATCGTCGATTTCTTTGATGATTTAATTATCTATCCAAATTGGCCATCCACGCAACAAATACGTTATCTTCGCCAAGTAGTCGCATTAAAGCGAGCTTTTTATTACAAAGATATTTTTTTCTGGCCCATGTTCCAAATGCGTTAGACTAGTTACAGCGAAGGGACTAGATACAGCGAAGAAATATATACGCATAAAAATGTCAATTAGAAATTCACTAACAAAGCCCTCTCAGTGCACAATACGAAGTTTCGTTGCATAATCAGGGGAAGCAGTTTATAGCTCCCACGTCTCTTTCGACACGTCTCTTTACGTGATGTTAGCAAAACGGTTCCAAATTTTTCCGAACCACTTAAGCAGCACTTTCTTTGAGTGAGTCAGTCATCACCGTGTAGCGCGACAAGATGAACCTCATATCTTTGAAACGTCAAATAGAGACTACGCCGAAATGAGGAACTATTGTTATTCTGTTTCTTCTGTTCTGATAGTTGTCTTTATTTCTTCTAAAGTGTGAGCTGGTCGCTAGCATTGGAAATGAACGTCATTACAGTACATGCAGCTGACTGGCACCGTCCATCTCCGGAAGCAATCAGCAGCCGCATGCTCCCCGGTTTGTTGACCACGTGGAAGTTTGTCAAGCGTCTTTAAAGAAACCTCTTCGTAGCTCAGTCGACTACGATTTGCAGGCGGCTCTGATCGTTCTGCACGAATTTGTCCATGAAGAGAGCTGCGTGACGCTGACTGGTGTCGCAGCTAGATAGATGAGAGGGTCGCAGCGTTTTTATGAAGGGATTTGATTCCGGCACGCCGTACCCCCTATCCGACACAACCTCCTCCATGGCTGCGTTGAGTCATGTTTTCAGTGCCATTGTCTTCCTTCTTTGGCGTGGTTTGCGAGAAGCTGCCCTGGTACGGTGGCATGGACGGCAGAAGGCAGAGGCAGCAGCGTAGATCGCGGTAGAAGATCAGGCCCACCTTGATGCTCTTCGCATCAAGACTATATTTGTCTATTGAGTGACGAGTGTAAGATCAGTGGGAGCGCCCCTTGTCTTTGTTGGCGTGCGCTGCTTGGGTGGGGAAGAAGGAACAATTCCTTGCTGTCTCTGAGATGCGTCTATTACGGCACTTCAAGAGGGAACCTATAGGAAATGGCAGCCAAGTCCGACATCCTATAACCAACATGCTCTCCCAGCAATAGTGCATCCTAGCCCAGACAACGTGACATGGCTGTCCGCATTAGGTGACCAGGCAGCTGCAGCCAGTTCCTTGATGTCAGTGTGCATCAAGTGACCTTGTGTAGGGCTGGGACAGTGCATGAAGCACACCACGAAATACCAATTGTGCCGTTCAACTTATGTTCTTTGCAGGTGACTTGCTGATCCTTCTGCTTCGTTATTGCTTCTCTTATGTTGAATTACATATATTTGGGATCGTGTGGATGTCCTTTATGTTCTGCTGTCGGTATTGCCGGCACGTATACATACGGTAATACTTATCGATCTTTCTAATGGAATGTTACACATCACAGCCAAAGTTCATGGCCCATTTGGAAAAGAGGGAGATATTCAAGTTAATAAATATAATACTTTTGCCTATCCTGAGCACTGTTCTTTTTTAAATACTGAAAGTCCTTTTTTTCGATCTGATTTGGTTAAATCGCAGTGCTTATGCAAGCGTGTGGAACATACCGTACTCGACATGTATACTTTAACCCGGGGAATGATTAACGCACGTTAGGTTTCTACAATCGACCTCGCTGGGTGCTTAGCAAGTGCGGTGTCCCAATGCTAAACGCCATGGCTCGGGTTTGATTCCCGGCAACTGTGGACGCATTCCAATGGCGAGGCCATACATCAGTACACGGGTACTTTTATTTAGGTACAGCCTCACGTACGCAATATGTTCACAAGTCGGTCTGGATAAGCCGAGTGCATGTGTCTTAATGTTATGCAGGCGTGTAAGACGAAAAATTTGAAATCTCCAGGCGTCCTTCCTGTGGCACTTAACGTTTGAATTTTGTTAGGCCCGTGAGGTTTAATATATTTTAGTTGAAATTGGTATACATTATTCGAATTAAACCGCCAATTTAACATTAGCCGCGTAAGGAAGGCGTTTGTAAGCCACACTTGTAGTGTTTCTGCTACGTGTGGCTGATTCCGGCGCATCCCTGACTCATACAAGCAAAATAAATGCAAAGCATTTCTCTGCGAACAAAATCTGCATTGACTATTGGTCACTGTCTCACCGCCTACGTCACGAAGCGATCCTAATTCTCTGCTTCTATTCCGATACGCGAAAATTGACGAGGTAGGTATGAATCTGTTACAGACATGACTATCTTGAAATCGCTATCGCTATATCAAGTTGTTTTCAACAATTTTTTTCTTTATCGGTTTGTGTTGCACATTTATGCGTCACAGCGACGCTTCGGGGGAGCTTTCTGGGGCAATAAATACACTTGCAAATGCGAATATAACCCGATCGAAGGTACGGGCTCTTTAAGTGCATCTCTCGCTGTCTCTAATAACTTTAGTGCTGCAGAGAAGGTAACAAGTTTTGCTACCACAAATTTTGTCATGTCATTCAGAATGCACAGGAGTCAATATGAGGCGCCGGGAAGGCCCTCAGACATACCGCACTGCTCAGGCGGAACGGCATGATTTATTCCTCTTATACATCATCTTGAGTTGAAAAGTACGGAAGGAAAGCACATTGCAATGGTAATTAAATAATCGCGTAAAAGCAAACATATATATGGATGCGTTCTCCTGACTTGAGGCAGCAGCAGCACTTCACAGGAACCTCGCACCAAAGCAGGCGTGTCCTGGTTGGCGTCAGAAACGCGAACGAATGGTCCAGGTCACGGACTTCCACCGCCGCAGTCAGCGTCGATCCCTGCGAAGACCATGACCCCGGAGTAGCGTCTTGCCGAGGATGTCATCGGGAGCAGCCGGTAGAAAGAGCGATGGAACACGACGTTCCGTTCAACACTTATAGGTCCCAGAAGACTGCCAAATGGCGAAGTAGTGTGGCCCGAACGCCGTGAAGTTCCTGTACTCGACCAGGACTCCGAGCTCGAGGATGGCATTGTCGTTGTCCTTGTGCACGTTCAACATCCCGCAGACAGGAGTCACGATGTTGCTCCAGCCATTAGCACGCCGCCCTGCTGGTCGCGGAGCTGTCTGCGTTGGCTGCAATGCGCGTCGGCCTGGATCTCGCTGCAGAGCTTCTTCCATTTGGCGAATCTTGCGTTGGGTTGACCAAGCTGTTATTTTCACCATCGGCCCAGTTCGCATGTCGACAGGAAACAGTTCCCACCTGGAGTCGCAGTACAGATGAAATAGAGGAGCTGCAAACCCGTTAGCGGCAGCAGAAGTGCCTATGTCGCGTAATAGTTTTTCAGCAAGGGGTGAACCTGTCGGCGAAATGCAGGAAAGGTGCTTCTTGCGGGCCCTTATCACCCCGTAGCATAGGCGAATCTTCCAAGCATGCCCTGTTGTTCCATCATTATCGTCGTCCTTGTCCCTCGTAAGTAAGCGCGACCTGTACGAGAAAAGGAAGAAAAATATCCGCGAAAATTGATAAAAAACTTGGGACGCTTTTTAGACCAAAATTTCCTAGGTTATAGACTGCCCTCGGTTTCATGCACACTATGGAGTCTTTTAAAGCCTTTGATCAATCACCATATGTCGTGATCACGAGGTACGGGCTATTGGGGAAGTCCGGAAACGGAAATAAATTCGCACTTTCGCACAAACTTAGGAAAGGCGGGAGTAGGTATGGTGTTAAAGTTGTTTTTGAGCACCTAAAAAACTTAGGATACATTCGGACGCGAATGAAAGACGAGCACTTGCAAAGTAAGAAGCGAACACACATTGGCTCTGTAAAGCATTCTACGAAGGATAATTTTATCGACTGTCCCATGGGTATGGCGTATACGATTTTTTTAACTTCGGATGTTTCTACGAAAAAAGATGATCGTTTTATTAATCAGAGACTAAATAAACATCTGACATATCGTTATCCGGCCGAACTCCTCCTAACTGATCCTTGCACTGCCGGCATTTTAACTGCACGCCCAAGTTTAACGAATGCGCGATTCTATACACGGATAAGGGTGAAGAAACGGGTTTAATGTTCCAAGCCTGGGATATCAATAATAGAAGAAGCGCATGCGCGATCCTGGAGTCGATTAGCTTGAACAGAGAAGAGATGATGTCTTTGAATTTGCCTCTCGCATTGACCGGCACGTGTTCTACAGGTGCCGTCAGCATTCGTGAACACGCCTAGTTAAGTGGTGTGTCTTCTTTATTTCTTTTCCGCCTCTGCGCTCTGCTTCCGTTGATAGTCGGCGTTCTTGTGGTCCACTCTTCTTCCCTCGTATCCATGTTTTGCGGCACTTACCATTTCGTAACGGGATGTTTAAAATACGGGCTGTACAGAGGGCCAGCAACATGCCCGAGGGATTTCCCCTTCCTGTCACCACGTGGCCCGCGGTATGCGCTTCCCCTTGAGGGGATTCTGGTCTTCAGGGCGTTTTTTGAGTAAAATTCTTCTCTTCACTCAGAGACTGACTGAGACTGATTACGAGACTGAGTCTGTATGACTTTCTGTCTGTCTCTCTGCTAAGGGTTCGTTCATCGATCTGCCCTCAAAATTTAACGCGTTGAAAATGCTTATGTCCTCGTGTATAGTCTGTTTCTCTAATTCCGTGCAGCAGAGTCCAGGCTACGGGGTCATCGAGCGCAGAATTCTTCCGAAGCGAAACGAAATTCCATTTTTCGGGCACGCGCCCCCCGCTTCGTCTTCCTCCTTCCGGGGCTGCAGCTGCCCCCGAAGCGCTGGCCATTGGCAGATGGCGAGCCGCGGAAGGACACGTTTACCACGTGTTCACCCTCCTGGTTGGTCAAAGATTCTCGTAGATTCCATAGTGCAGCACGGAACATCTGAAACAGATTATAGGCAACTGCCGAATGCTGACACCGTAAGATTAGGCTTAGCGATTTTCCAATTATGTTATTACATATTTTATTATTAGTAAAGGTGTCATGTAAAAGCCGCTGCTCGACCTCACTCGTACCTTGAAAGATATTGTCGGAGACCACCACTGAAGTCAAGTGTGCTAACTTTCGGCGTTTTATAGTGAATGCAATAATCCGTTCATCGGTTATTGTGAGCAACTATAACCGAAACATATCGACAGAAATAGCGAAGGATCCTGCAAGAACCAAAGTCACTGTAGTCTACGTTATACATTGCCTGAATGCGCCTTTTATTATAAATGGCACCATCAGAATCCCTGTAGATATTACAGGCGACAGGCTTCATATTACTAGTTGCGTTATAATGCCAGCTTTCTGACAAAGAGAGGTAACCAAAGATTACAACCTCGACTCTTGAGCACTCAGTAATATGGAAATATGATAAAATATAAGTATGATGACGCACAAATGCATTTCCACGCCAATATAAATAAATAAATAAAATAAATAAATGAATGAGATTTCTAGGATTGTTTGTTGCCACTTATGGGAAGTAAATGCGAAAGCTAATAACTTTTGTTATCGAAACCGAGACTTTGCTGTTCATAACCGAAATACTTGGCAGCCGAGTAGCACGAGAATGTAATTTATTACAAGATCTACACGTTAATGCTAAATATCGTATGGGTAATGCTCGCATATGTGATGCGTGTATGAGCCACAGGCTACTTTGTTATCGTTAACTATTGTGTAATTTGCATGAACGTAAAGCTATGGATATCATGACCTGTCACTCATGTTATCCCCCATAAGTAACTACTTGTTCCTGGCTTACGCCCACACTGCGCGGGATGCGCGGAAAAGAGGTATAAGGGAAAAAGATACCACCATACATGATATGTAGTACTAACAGAAGGAATGCCGCAATTATCGAGAATAAATTGATATCCGCAAGAACAAATTGAGCGGCAGAATAATCGCGATTCACTTAGGAATTTTGCAGTGGCTAAGCACACTCGGGCAAGGAAATATTTATTTTAATTATTAAATATTTGAAACGCACAACAAGTTCTGTAGCGTGTTTCGAGTACCAGTGGCAACTTGGTAACAATTATGAACGGAGCACCACGACGCAGGCTGCCACTTTTTTTCAAGCAAACTTCCGTGCCTCTGCAAAGTTCTCGAGAGCTATGTATCAGGGTCACTTATAAGAGATTTTCGCGCCTTCTCGTTTAAGCTTGGTGTCAGGTGCCAGGTATTTCCGCCTGTTCTGGTGATGTGCTTCATATTACTTTGGCCCTGGCCATATGCTTCGGTGGCTCAGAAGGCGACGAAGGCGTTGCTCACGTACCTGAGGTCGACAGGTCTCTGCGACCGCCTCTAGAGACTGTACTTAAGCAAGTGTGCTCGTGATTGCGCTCTTCTCTCTCTCTCTTCCTCTATTTGTCATTCAATTTAACCCTTTTATCCCTTTCCACAGCGCAGGGTAGGAAACCGGACGCGCGTTTGGTTAACCTCCCTGCCTTTTCTTAACCCTCTCTCTTGTAATGTTCTGAATATCGCTGTAATTTCTTTTGTAGTATTTTGTTTGGTTCTGGCAGTAGACGACGTCCGGGTGTGCCTGGCTGCTACACCTGTTCACAGGTATCAGCTTGAGTTGTAAAAACTTTCTTATAAAGACAACAGACAGAAGGTTAACATTGACTTGCATAAACCGCTGACCACTACATTTTTATTGTGTGGGTTCACCGTACAAGGTACAACATTGAAAATGCAAATATGGTTAGAAAGTCTTAGTATTTGAGCACAACACAATGACCGCGCAATCGGCAGATGTTTAGACCTCTTTGCCCCAATGCAGGATATAGAAATATCCAGAGAACAAGGACGCGTATACCTGGCTTTTTTAATATTACTAGGGAATATTATCGTGTGTATCGGGACACTTCATGTGACCCAAAGCAAGATGCCGGCATAGGCGACGACTGTATAAGTTTTTGAGTTAGGTGCGCCGAGAAAATACCGGCAGCGGAGAATGGGAAGGGATAAGTAGTAACGAAAACACTGATATACGCAGATCACTTAGAGAGGAATGTCGATTGTGCACGCTGTTATTCATGATGCACATGATGAGGAATAGACAAGAGCCTCAAAGTACCTCAGGTAGAAAAAGTTTACTGAGCCCGCAAGGAAAGCTTCATTTATCACCACATCGTGGTTCCGGAGCATTAAACAGAAGCAATTATTTTGATGGTTACGTATTTGTGGCCGCGCGCTTTCTTGGTGTTTGTTGGGTGGGTTTTGCGCTTCCTATCCATTCCAATTATGTTAACGTGGTCAGCAGTGCATTCAGGATGGAGTTGGTTGGTGCGTTTATCGTAATGGAATGGAACGGCGTTTCAGACATTACGAAGTCTTTCTGTCGCTCACACTTCATCCTGAATGAAGTGCTGATTGATATGTACAATACTTGCTCAGTGACTGATTATAGGACCTTGTCTTTTTCATATGGAAATTGACGTGATGCCCGTGATTTGCCGCCCAAATGCCTTGATGACTGGCCGCATCAAAATGCTTCTTAGTAGCTGATTAATATCAGAGCCGCTGTTTATTTTGCAGCAAAATATTTTTGTACTCACCGACTGCTGTAGCTAGCGTTTTGATGTATGCGTTGAGGTTTCTATGGCAAAAGGTTTTGCTCAGCAAACGCGTAAGCGATGACAAAATTATTACTACAGTACTGAGCTATAGTGATATAGCTTCTGTCTTCTTTCTTTATATATGATGATTAAAAATAAAACACACGCCTTCATGGGGTTCTCTCGTTACCCAATGCAATCTTTGTGTGGACCTCGCCTTACTTTGTGCAACCTTACACAGTGCAACTTTCGTTTTCATGGCGCTAGCACCAAGCGACACTAGGTTCCATGCTGGGCACGCCAGATATGCCATAGGGTGGTCTGGTCCATAAGTCCCGCAGAGAAAGCCCAAACAAGTATAACCCTCACATAAAACCAACATGTTAACCTTTTTATACGATGGCTAGGGTGTCGAGGGATAATCTTATTCTAACAAAGATTGGATATAATTGTAAAAAGAAATAATCCGGAGAACTTAAGGTGGCTACGAGCCCGTCAGATTGGATATAGGTGTCCAAACCAGGGATATGAAGGCATGGGCCACAGCTAATCCACACGAAAAACAATTTACAGATACGTTGCAGAGAAAGAAAGAAAGAAAGGAAGGAAGGAAGGAAGGAAGGAAGGAAGGAAGGAAGGAAGGAGGAAGAGTGCGTGTGGCACATACCCGCATGGGATATGTTTGTATGTGCTAGTCTAACTGCAGTTGACTTCAGGTTTACCCCATTCAACCAAGAACGCAGAAAACGCTAGGGCCTATAGCGCCGTTAATGACATTTCTATAAATGTTGGGGGTCACCTACATTTTTTTTATCATTAGCAGAAGCAGCTGCACAGGAACCACCAATAAGAATTTTTCGGGCACAAGCCAAATACTGTGCTCAGAGAGTTCAGCCGTATGTGATTATGGAACAAATGGCCACGGCAGCCGATTAAAAAGAAACGTATCGCTTTATTGCGAATAACCTATTTCAAGGCTACGCCCATGATGTTTTCAAAGGCGTTGCTGCATAGCGCAATTTCACCGGAGCATATTACTGTACAGTTAATATTAACCAGCGTATTTCAGCAAGAGTGGCATGAATGCACCTTTCTGTGCGATAACATTGCCGTGGAAGAGGAGGTCTTCCATTTTTCTATCTGTTGTAGACAAAAAAATCCACGCATATCCACGGAGTGAATGATGATGAGTAGGCGAAGCTCCGGAAGTTCATCGTAAATAGTGCCGATTTCCGGATTAATTTAGCCGTGCTCCGTGCTGTGTGGACAGACAACTGAGCTCTCTAGAACACTGTGGTATTCGTTTCGCATTTTCTACCTTCCAGAAAGGTTGTGAACAACTACTTAAAACTGGGGAAATTGTGATGCAATACGAAACGAAACCGAAACTGAGTGATGTCGGAGTAGACGAAGAGGAACCGGCGTGAACTCGTGACAGAAAAGCGCATGCCAGCGTTCGAGGTGACGAAGAGGAACCGGCGTGAACTCGTGACGCAAGAGCGCGTGCCAGCGTTCGAGACAGCTCAGCGTTCGATGAAGACGGAGTGGCTACGACGGACAACTACGGCAGATAAAAGTGTTGACGCTCATGCAGGATGTTCATAAAGTGCATTTTGGGAGGTCACATGTTTAGGCACAAATTTATGCAATTGTGAAAGACCACTTGGTCTTGGTTTTCTCTCTGTGTGGTTGCAATTAAATAAAAAAAGAAAACATCCCGGTCATTCGTTAGTGACAGGAGAACACATGCCAAGCACGAGCGGGATACGAACATCAAGCGCCCAAGTATACCAGTGAATAGATGTCTTCGGATTTTTCCAGTAACAGAGAAGCCGTTAGAAAACTCACTTTCTGTGCCGCATACAGCTGTTGTTACTTCATGAAAGCTTCTGTCACACATACGATATATTGGCTTTCGATGGACTCGGGCAGCAGCGTAAACATACAAGCTACGATTGGGATAAGTATCAGTTATGTGACGTGTCTTTTTCTAGATAGCTAGACAAGTTTTGCTATCATCATTATCAGCCTGTTTAGGTTCACTGCAGGACGAAGGCCTCTCCCATCGATTTCCAATCCACCCTATCCTGAACGAGTTGGTTCCACTTTATGCCCGCAAACTTTCTCATTCCATCGCTCCATCTAACCTTTTGCCTACCTCTGTTGCGTTTTCCCTCTCGCGGTATCCATTCCGTCGCTCTTACTGTCCACCTATTATCCTTCCTCCTCATGACATGCCCTGCCCATGTCCACGTCTTTCTTTTAATTGATAAGATAATATCGGCTACTCCTGTCTGTTCTCTGATCCATTCCGCTCTTTTTTTATCTCTTAGCGTTACCCCTATCATTTTTCTTTCCATTGCACGTTGCGTGCTCCTTAGTTTCATCTCTAGTTTTTTCGTTATTCTCCATGTTTGTGGACCGTACGTTAGCACTGGGAGAATGCAGTGATTGAATACTTTTCGCTTTAATGAGAGCGGTAAGTTTCCGGACATGATTTCGTAATGCCTTCCGAATGCGCTCCAGCCCAGCCTTATTCTACGGAGAATTTCATTTTCCTGGGTAGGAGTTCCTGATATTAACTGTCCCAGATATACATATTCGTTTACACATTGTAAGGGTTCATTGTTGATTTTAAATTCCTGTTCCTTAGCTAAGCTATTGAGCATAACCTTGGTCTTTTGCCCATTCATTTTTAATCCAATTTTAATGCTTTCCCTGTTTAGGTCATCAATCATGTTTTGTAATTCGTCACCATCATTGCTAAAGAGCACAATGTCGTCCGCAAATCTTAAATTGCTTAGATATTCTTCGTCTATTCGAATGCCCGTTTCTGCCCAGTCTAGACGTTTAAAGACTTCCTCTAAACATGCAGTGAATAGCATCGGGGATATTGTATCTCCCTGTCTCACACCTCTCCTGATCGGTATTTCTCTGCTTCTCTCATGTAGGAGTAGTGTGGCTGTGCAATCTTTGTATATGTTGTTTATGGTTTTCACGTATACGCCAGGTACCCCTAGTCGATGTAGAGCTTCTAGAACTGCTTGTATTTCTATGGAGTCAAATGCTTTCTCGTAGTCGATGAACGCCATATAAAGAGGTTTGTTATATTCCGCGTACTTCTCAATTACTAGGTTGATAGCGTGGCTGTGGTCCATTGTCGAGTAACCTTTCCTAAAACCAGCTTGTTCTCTCGGTTGGTTAAACTCGAGTGTTTCTCTTATCCTCGTAGAAATTACCTTTGTAAATAGCTTGTATATTACTGGCAGTAGGCTGATTGGTCTGTAATTCTTTAAGTCCTTTACGTCACCTTTCTTGTGGATAAGGATTATATTAGCATTTTTCCAGCTGCGCGGTACGCTACATGTCTTGAAACATTTCGTGAAGAGCGATGCAAGTTTTTCAAGTACAATATCTCCTCCGTCTTTGATCAAGTCGGCTGTTATACCATCGTCACCAGCTGTTTTACCGCGGGACATGCCTTTGGCAGCTTTTTTGACTTCGTCAGCGGTTATACATGGAATTTCGGTGTTCTCCTCTGGTTCTATTTCTATTAAGGTTGTATGGTCTGTCTGAGAGCTCTACAGTTCCGAGTAGAAATCTTCTGCTACCTTTACTATTTCGGTGAAACTTTTGATAACTTTACCTTGTTTATATTTTAGCGCATGCTTTTTGTTTTTCCTCAGTGCAGTTTCTTTTTGACCGATTTAATGCTGGTGCCTTTCTCTACTGCTTTCTCTATTTCTCTCATGTTAAAGTTTCTTACATCTCTTTGCCTGGCTTTACTGATCAATTTTGATAGTTCTGCGAATTCTATCTCATCTTTTGATGAAGTTACTTTCATTTGTTGGCGTTTTTTTGTTAAGTCCTTGGTAGATTGGGACAGCTTACTTTTTGCTTGCTTTGTTGTTTTACCCCCGACTTCTATCGCGGTTTCAAGGATTGTTTTCGTTATGGTTTTGTTTATTTGTTCTAAATCGTCACCGTTTTCGTCCAAGGCCTTGAACTTGTTGCTTAGGGCGACTTTAAATTCGTCGTCTTTCGCTCTGATTACCTCTACATTACATTTTTTGCTAGTAAATAATTTATTTCTTGTTTTCTTTAGGTTAAGTACAATCTTTGCCCTTACCAGTCTGTGATCGCTGCATTTTATCTTCCCCACTACTTCTGTGTTTTGAATTATACCTGGTTGTTCGCACATTATAAAGTCGATTTCATTCTTTGTTTCCCCGTTAGGGCTTTTCCACGTCCATTTCCTATTCTTGTGTTTCTTGAAGAACGTATTCATTATTCGAAGCTGGTTCCTTTCGGCAAATTGTACTATCATTTCCCCACGGTTATTCCTACGGCCGACGCCGTAGTTGCCTATCGCCTGCTCTCCAGTGTGTTTCGTTCCTACTTTTGCGTTGAAATCCCCCATGACTACTGTGTATTGCGTCCGTACTTTATTGCTAATTCGATATCCTCGTAGAATTGCTCTACTTGTTCATCGTCGTAGCTCGTTGTTGGCGCATATCCCTGGATTATCTTAAGTTTATACCGCTTATTTAGTTTTATTACGACGGATGCTACCCTTTCGTTAATGCTGTAGAATTCATTTACGTTGCCCGCTATATTTTTGTGGATTAGGAACCCAACGCCATATTCTCTCTTTTCGGGTAGTCCTCTATAGCAGAGGACGTGTCCATTGTTTAAGACAATGTAAGCTTCGCCTGCTCTCCTAACTTCGCTAAGGCCAATCACGTCCCATTTAACTCCCTCTAGTTCCTCGAGTAATTCTGCTAATCTAGCTTCGCTTGAGAGGGATCTTGCATTGAACGTTCCAATGTTTAGATTCCTGTGGCGGCCTGTCCGGGTCCAGTGATTGTTACCGCCCTCTGCTGCTTCACAGAGCTGACCGCCGCCGTGGACAGATGTTCTGCAGCTGCTGGACACTGAGGGCGAGGGTTTAATTGTAGACATCGTGTGGGAGGTGGTGGCCAAGTACTTCACCAGGGAGGTCAATTCCTGTTCTGGTGTAGGAGTGAGTTGTAAACGGCACTTGAACGACTGAAAGCCTTTCAGGTGTCCAACCGTCGCCAGGACCCCCCTACCGACGTAATCTCGAGCTTATGACAACCACCCTTGGAAAAAAAGGGGGGGGGGGTCGAACCTGTGACCTTGGCGGTCTCAGTAGCCGCGGTTCCTAAATATAGATACCTAAAAAGCGGAGTGGGTACGATAATATGTATGTCAGAACAGGTGCCCTCGTTTCTAAGCATGAACTATTATTTTGACAACGTTCGCATCACTCTGAACCGCAGTATAAATTCTTTTTCTTCTTCCATTTCTACATCTTCGTGATGTTCGGCGAACCTCTTTTTCTGTTTCGTCTCTCGTGCCTCTCGTGGGAACGTTAGGGGCACGAGACGTCGGGCCTGCACAGCGAAGGCTCCGAGCGTTCCATTCCTCTTTGGCTGAAGAGGATTCCATTTAGGTAAAGTGTCCTTGTACATATATTTCGAGGCGCTGTCAATATTTTCACCCTACATATTTCGGAGCGGTGTCTGCGTGAAAGTAATTAAAATTACTGGGGAAATTGCGATTACCTTGAATCTCATGTGGCGTATATCCCTAATCCCGTACGGAGCAGTCCCGCTCCTCACTTTTCACGAGATCGTGACTCATTATCATCTCTCTCGGAGGGTCTTTCCACTTCCTCACCCTAAACTCACTCGTCCGCAGTCTTCGGCCTTCAGGATGCTCCAAACGGGGTCTTTCCCTTCGCGAGGCAGGTTTAGTAACTTCTCGCCCAATGTTGAACCGCATTGTCCGAACTGCGGAGAGGCTTACTGCTCACTAGCTCACATGCTCTGGCAATGTCCTGCGTTACGTGACACAGAGTTCAGCAAAGAAGAGGACTGGGAGGAAGCCCTGAGAAGCGGCGACCTTTCGGTTCAACTTCGGGCTGTCCAGAGAGCCTGCGAGAGGGCGGAGGGCCACGGTCTTCCTGTCCCTGCGTGGGAGCGGCCCGCAACTGCTACAGGATCCCCCTAAAAGGGGACGTCCAACTGCAGTTTTTCAGGACAAAAATAAAGTTCTGTGCCTGCCTGCCTGCCTGGTACGACCGACATTTGTAATGGTGTTAACCTTATTCGTGACGGGGCTCAGAATTATATCGTGATAGCGATTTCAAGATAGATCATTCATGTTTGTAACAGATTAATACCCTACCACATCAAGTTTCGCGTATTGGAAGAGATGCAGACCATTAAGATGGCTTCGTGACATAGGCGGTTAGACAGTGACCAATGGTCAATGAAGATTGAGTTTGCAAAGAAATGCTTCACATATATCGTGCATGTACGAGTCAGGGACGCGCGGACATCAGCCACACGTAGAAGAAAAAAATTAAGTGTGGCTTATAAACGCCTTGGCTATGCGGCTAAGGGTCACATGTCATTAAATTTGCTTAATGTATACCAATGTCAACTAAAATATATTCACACTCTTTGGCCTAACTCTATTAAAATGCTAAATGGAATACCAAGGGCGTCTGGAGGTTTAAATTATTATTCTTACACGCCAGAATAACATTAAGATACACGCATAATCGATCTGGATACACGCGTTTCCAGTCCAATCGATAAATATTTTGGATTCATGAGGCTGTACCTAATCAAATGTACACGTGTATTGATGCATGGACTCGCCATCGAAATGCGTCCACAGTTGTCGGGATTCAAACCCGAGTCACAGCGCTTAGCATTGAGACGCCGTACTTGCTATGCATTCAGCGAGGTCACTTGCACTAACCTAACGAGTGCTAATCATTCCAAATACGCAAATATACACAGCGAGTTCCGTCCATTGAACGCGTTTGCAGAAGCACTGTCACTTGACGAAGTCAATTCGGAAAAAAAGGACTTTCACCATGTTAACAAAACGCCGTCATTTAACAAAATCAGAACGGAAAAAGAGAACTTTCAGTATTTAAAAAAAGAACAGTGCTAAGGATAGGTGAAAGAACTAATTTTTAATAACTTGAGTATCTGCGTCTTTTTAAATAACATGCGAACCGTAAAGATTGGGACATTAGCTTCGGCTATGTGGTGTAACATTCCTTTAGAATGATCGATAAGTACTACGTATGTATACGTGACCGCATTCCCGATAGCAGAACATCCATACGACATCCGTAGGATCCCAAAATCGTGTAATTCAACATACTAGGAACAATAGCGAAGCAGAAGGATCAACAAGTCACCCGCAACGAACACAAATTAAACGATACAATTGGTATATCGTGGTGTGATTCGTTTTCAGTCCCACCGCTACACAAGGTCACTCGTTGCATACTGACATCAAGGGACTGGCTGCAGCTCCTTAATCACCCAATGCCGACAGCCATGTCGCGCTGTCTGGACCCATGATGCACTATTGGTGTGGGATGACGTTGATTAAGGACGTAGGACCTACCTGCCATTCCCTACATCTTCCCTCTTGAGGTGCCGTAATACACACATCTCAGAGATAGCAAGAAATCGCTGCCTCTTCCCCACCTGAGCAGCGCATGGCAACAAAGACACGGGGTGCTCCCGCTGGTCTTACTCTCGTCACTCAAAAGAAAAATGTAGTCTTGATGCGAGAAGCATCACAGTGGGCTTGATCTTCTACCACGATCTACGCTGCTGCCTCTGCATTCTGCCGGTCACGCCAGAGTACCAGAGCACTCCTTGCAGGAACTACGTAGTTTCATGGCTCGACAACGAAGCCAATGCCACTAAAAACATAACTACGCTGCTATGGAAGAGGTTGTGTCAGCTCGGGGGTACGGCGTCCGGGAGCTGAATCGCTTCATGAAAATGCTGTGACCCACTCATATATCCAACGGTGACACCACTGCGCGTCATGCAGCTCTCGTCATGGACAAACTCGTGCAGAACGATCACATCCGCATGCAAATCGTGATCCCCTGAGCTGCGAAGAGGTTCCTCGAACAACTGCCTTTGAAGACGCTTGACAAACTTCGACGTGCTCAACACACCGGGAAGCATGCGGCTGCTGGTTGCTTCCGGAGATGGACGGCGGCTGTCAGCTGCGTGTATTGTAATGACGTTTATTTCCAATACTAGCGACCAACTCAAACTTTAGGAGGAACTAAAGACCACTATCAGAACAGCAGAAAAAGAATCACATACTGTTCGTCATATCGGCGTAATATCCTTTGAAGTGATCAAAATATGAGGTTGATCTTGTCGCGCTACACGATGATGACTGACTCGCTCACAGAAAGTGCAGCTTAAGTGGCTTGAAAAAATTTGGGGCCGTTTTGCTAACATAACGTAAAGAGACGTGTCGAAAGAGACGTGGGAGCTATAAACTGCTTCCCCTGATTATGCTGCAAAAGTTCGTATTGCGCTCTGAGAGGGCTTTGTTACTGAATTTCCAATTGACAACATTTTTATGCCTATATGTTTCTTCGCTGTAACTAGTCTCCTCTCTAATGCATTTGGAACATGGGCCAGAAAAAATATTTTTATAATAAAAAGCTCGCTTTAATACGACTACCTGGCGAACATAACGTATTGTAGCGTGGATAGCCAATTTGGATAGATAATTATTAATCAAGGAAATGGACGACTTCATTGTTACACAGGTGCATTTTTCAACTGCTCATACACATGCGTGCTTTGTGTGCGTATGTGTGGTAATAAAAATATACATATCCAGCTTATCGCAATCTGCAGCATGCGATGGCGTTAACAGCGACACAATTGGCAGTATTATTCTCTCTGTAATGTGAAGCGCCTTCATTAAACGGAAAAAAAAGAGAGGTGTAGGCCTTGAAGGCTATTTTTTATTCTTGAATATAAGTGATTGATTGATTGATCCCGGCCGCGGCGGCTGCATTTCGATGGAGGCGAAATGTTGAGGCCCGTGTGCTGTGCGATGTCAGTGGACGTTAAAGAACCCCAGGTGGTCGAAATTTGCGGAGACCTCCATTGCGGCGTCTCTCATAATCAGAGCTGGTTTTGGGATGTTAAACCCAATAAATCAATCATTGATTGATTGATTTCCGTGTTTAGTTTCCCAAAAGCAGGATCTTATCATGACAGATGGCGTGGTGGAGGGCTCCGGAAATATAAACACCCTGGGCTTCCTTAACATGCACTGACACAGCGCAGCACACTGGCGTCGACATTTCCCCTCCATCGAAATGTTCCCGCCGCGGATGGGATTCGATCCCGCGAAATTCGGATCTGCAGCCGAATACCGTAGCCACTACACCACCGTGACGGGGATTTTAGAATCTTTTGTCAACCTGTAATAACAGAAATCACTGCTGTTCACATTGAAGTGTGCGTTTAGTAGTAAATATTGTCGGTCGCAAAGCACGTTGGCAGCAGATCATTGAAAAACGCAAGCATCAGGTGCCAGCTTATCTACGTATTTGTAATACTGAACGTGAAAGCAAATTCTTCCGTGCGAACTGGATGCAGTTCTCAACCGATCAATGAAAGCATTATAACAGGCGCTTCCTAAAGTTCCTGAAAATAAATTTTTGGAAAAAAAATAAATCACCTAAACGCCAGGCGTCACGTTCGTGAGGTGTCCGTAATATTGGGACATGTAAACAGCTAAAAAACCAAAATAAAAGATTAATTTTTCCATTAGCTGCCTTCCGCAGCGTATTCCAAAGCCGTGTGTGTAGTTAGGAGCCATGCAGACGGTACTACAGCGCCAATTTGTGAAGGGAAGAAAAGGTCATTCCCTGAAGAACTGCAGGTCATGATATCGTCATACGTGGAAACCAAAACTCACTGCAGAAGGATCGCTGGAAAGCACAGCCTAAAGGCCAAACCTCATACGCGCGAAAATGCTCGCGAAAGCGACGGGCGACGCGATGAGCGACGAAACGGGCCGTTCGCGCGACGTGTCGCGTAGTCAACATCGCGCAAACACTCGGTTTTGGAAATCTAGAATCGGTCGCCCGTCGCCCGGAAGTGCCATGCTGATCTAGCCAATAGGAGAAACCCGGGACAGAATGTATATCAATGACGCACTGCCGGTTGCCGCCATGTGCTTGATATTCATGCACTTACGAAGGAAAAACATTATTACAAGGCTATAAAAACATTTTGTGTACTTTGCGTAGTAAAACATGCTACTCTACTTTTCAAGCCGTGGTCAACGCACCAGTTTCGCTACAAAATCGACGCCTTCATGCCAGCAACACTGGATATCGCTCGCCGAAGTTTTCGCGTGAATGAAGTTTGGTTATGCAAACTACAGCTCGGCCGACGGTAGCCTGCTTCGCGTCGCCCATCGCTGTCGCGTGCATTTTCGCGCATATGTGGTTTGGCCTTAAACCTCACGTCCTCTAGTGACATGTTCACATGATTACGGCGCGGGAATGAGCGGGGTAAGCAAAAAAAAAAATTACGACTTCTGCTGTCTATGATGAGCACAAAGGTGTACTTGCTAAGGCAAGTAGCACATCGTACATTTCGAATTTCGCCGTCCCGAACATTGCGAAGAATCGTCAGCACGGGCTGTTGTTGCACAACTTTAACAGCTTCCTCTTGAATAGTTTTTTCTGTTTTTCTCATACAGCCTCGTCTCAAAATTTTCGAAAGCGTTTGCCAAAACACTTTGTATTCTGAATTTACCGATGTCGTGCGTAGTTGCTCTAGTCTGTTTAGTAATATACGTTTCTGTTGCCTTCTTTGTTAGTATTACGTTACTGTTGTCTTCTTCAATTGTTTGTGAAGTTTTGATATCCGTTTAAGCAGAGGGCTTAGCAAAAAACAACTTATGGGGCAGGGCATCCGAATGATGGTCGGCAAAGGCCATGTATATTGATTGTCGTGTATTCTCGTACTCGGAAAGAAAAACATTTGAAATGTGGCATATGTACCTTGTATTGAACATACCGTTTTCCTTCCCGCAAAAGGTAGGGAACATTACAAAGAGAAACGGGAAACAATGCGACCAGAAAGTTACCGCAGTTCTTACCGTGAATTGTAGGCTGCTAAAGAGTTATTTTAAATCAATTAATTTAAGATGCTCAAACTTCCTGAAGAAAGAGAGTTCATTGTATTTTCTTTACTAAAGAGCTAGCTTCTTCAAGGGGTTTGAAATAGAGCCGAAGCGTATGATAAAAAATTCGGCATATCCTAAGCAATCGACATTCGTAGACAGAACCAGGCTTTCCCTTTGCGTGTATCCTAGTGCAAGAAGTAAAGGCAAATGTGTGGAGAACACGTCAACGAATTTCCTGGACGCGCCAGCCCCGTGCCTATGAAGAATGATATTATTATGCTTGGAAAACAATGTGAAACAATCCATAATCAAAAGAAGAGGCGTGCAGGACACGGACACAAGAAGAGAAGTGAACACCACGAACGCGTTCGTGGTGTTCACTTCTCTTCTTGTGTCCGTGTCCTGCACGCCTCTTCTTTTGATTATGGAATGTTACCAACTCGCTCAACTTTCTGTCCTAATGTGAAACAATTTTCGCGGTATCACCACGGCGGAGAAGCTTCTGACTACACAACGCAAGATATTGCTTGTTGCAGTCGCTAGAGTTGTTACGTGACAAAACCACGATGTTGTCACGTAACAACTCTAGCCAATGGATATCCTGTGGAATATTACCACAACTCCGATAACAAGCGAGGGCTCACTATGACAACTTTATTGTGTAAACTGGGATTGGCAAACTAGGGTGATGTCTAAAGTTGCTGAAATCGCCCCAGCAAGTCCGCAGAGACTCGCATGACATAGAGCTAGCGCAGAACACTTCACATTAATAGCCAACCCCTATAATGTGATTGAGGTCATCAGGAGAACAGGCTCACTTCAACCACAGATGCTCCAGTAAGTCTGCGGGAAAGCAACGGGATCTCCTGGTGGAACACATATAGAGCTCGTTTTCACGGCTGGATTGGCGAGGTAAGATAGAGGTCTCTGCGATGGCGGCCGTACGCTGGAGTCATGGCAATGCATCACCGAATGGCCATTCTCCATGCCGGACCTTGCAGCACGGGGAACGCCTTTGGGGGCTTGAAAGGGGCCCGAGAGATTATTGTCACGAAATACACAAAGAACCTGCATAGCTGGCACGTGAGACATTTGAAACATCTTATTTATTTCCTGTATTATAACCACGCCACCGAGGCAACAGAATGGCAAAAGGCAAAAAAAGACGCGTTTGAGAAAAAATGAGAAGAAATCGGAATGGTAAATAGAAATCCGTTGGCCACTAATAGCTTCGTCGGCGTTCCAGTCCCGTTGTTGCAACCATAACTTTAAGCATCCTCCAGTCTAGCCCGCACATTTTTCCCCCGTAGGAGATCGAGAGTGAATAAAGAACGTGATGAACGCGTTCAACAAAGCTGAATTTAAAAATTTTTTTAGCAGGGCTGCGCCTTACTAGCTGTCTCGTTCCTTTGTGGACACATGCGCAACTGCTTTTTTTGGCGCAGAAAACAAGACTCTGAAATTGCACCTGTCGCAAAGACAGCCCCTCTGGCCTCCAAGTCATCCTTTGTATGTTCCGCTAAAATTCATCGCTGTTTGTCACTTTTTTGCAACCATGAACCAAGCAGCCCCACCATAAAGCGATTGTCTTTATGCTACGGTCACTAAATGCGTTCTTCACAGAGTAATCACCGATGACAGCGATAACCTATGATGCCGAGTGGTGACCCAAACAGCAGTGATGAAGTGGTTATAAGGACCACCCATTCGACCGGCTGGTCTTCGCTTGCATTCGAAATAATACGCGAATATGGAAGAAGTAGTGATGAAATTTTCGGGCATTATAATTAAATTCTTGGTATTCACTGACACGCTGCCGTTCGACAATACATCATGTACCACAACCAACGCGTACCTTATTTTGAGAACGATTATGGCATAGCGACATTTATGAGAATTCCTTGATCCAGTTAACTAAAAATGTACTAATTACACTTAACTGTGAATATGCGCTCCTTTTCTAAATACGTAAAAACATAAATAGTCTTAAGCGACCGTACTTTCACTTCATAATATCATGGCATCTGACGCCGAGTATTGGGTGATAAGAATGACACGAATGCTGCGATACCCTCTATAAAAGCACTAAGCAGGTGTAGATGCCGAATGAGGTAAGTGCCGTGGTTATGGGTGTAGTCTCATACATCAAAAAGGCCAACTTGAGATCCTGTACTTAAAAAATACATCTCACGCAAAATAACTTCATCAGATAATATATCAGGCAATCGCGATGCCTGACATCTTGTTGGTGCTGTTGGTGCTGGTGCACGACTTGGCAAGTGGAATTAAGCATTACCAAATACAAGGTTTTGCTTGTTTCCCGAATATAATCTTCTCCTGACACCTACTTACTTAACAACATTCAACTCAAACCAGTCACCTCTTTCCGTTATTTATGCGTGCGCATCACCACTTGTTTAAATTGGTCACTCTACATCCGCTCAGTTATTAATAATTCTAATCGTATGCTCGGGTACATTCGCAGCAACTTCTCTGCGCCTGTCTCACTTAAACTACTAATGTACAAGACAAAAGGGAAGGGGTCAAGGGACCGTTCTTTATTTGTTAGAGACAACTTAATGAGCAAACAGACAATGAAGCCGAGGAAAGCACAGGGGAAGGAATTTGTGATATTGTAATTGTGGAGAAAGTAGAAAGGCATTAAAGTGGACGAAAAGACAAACCTGCCTTCGGTGGGAACCGAACCCACGACCTTCGGATGTCGCGTGCGATGCTCTACCAGCTGAGCTCCGAAGGCGGTCGTTCCCCCGTCCACTTTATTGTGCATTTATGTACGTCTTTTCGTCCACTTTAATGCCTTTCTCCTTTTTCCACAATTACAAATGTACAAGACACCAATTCGTAGCAAGCTAGAATATGCCGCTCCGGTATGGGATCCGAGTTCAGCTAATTTAATAAACACTCTTGAATTAATCCAAAATAATTCTGCTCGTTTCATTCTTCACAACTACAGCCGTCATGCTAGCATTACTGCCATAAAAAACTCATTCGAACTGCCGTCTCTTGCCTCTCGTCGTATGCTTTTCCGCCACCATTTCACAAAATTTGTCATTATATTCCAGCTCTTCGTCGCACACTTATTTTTCCCCCTTCTTACGTATCAACTAGATTTGATCATCCTAATAATGTTGGTGTTATGTCATGTCTCACCAAAACATGCAGTGATTCATATATCCCCAGAAAATCTGTAGACTGGAACCGCCTTCCTGGATCTGTGGCCATCATCACCGATCATCACTTGTTTCGTTCTGCACTAGCAACAATTGTATAACGAAGCGCACCTACTTACCTGTTCTCTTTGTAAACAACCTTTGTATTTTAGCTAACATTGTATGAGTAAAGATAATCATGTTTCACCCCCCTCCATAATGCCTTTGGCCCGGAGGGTATTACGAAATAAAAATAAAAATAAAATGACCGAACAATCCCAATATCGCTTACGAAAAATGTACTTGTGTCTTCGACTCGAGGAAAGAACGGAAAGCGAGCTATGCGTAATTTTGAACATTGTGCTTTGGGCGTAAGCTTGCAGCACTCGATAGTAATTACAATGTGGTGATTTTGTTAATGTGATTGCACTGCGCGCATTGTCAGTGGTGTTTAATTCAAGTAGGCTGTCCCTTATAATGGCGAATATAGATAACGGTACCGCTTTACCATCCAGCCACGGTTGCCATTGCGCAATAGATGTGTGTGACAGTACTGACAAGTTCCCGTTCATGTGACATCGCATCAGTTATAAGGGAGCATAAACAGTACTCTACAGAATCAGTACACACAAGGCAATGTCACGCGTTATGATAAAAAATGTTCTGGTGATTAGATGGTTCAGCGACTGTGACTGTACCGCAAGATGGAATTTCCAAATTTCCCGCTCAGCATTTAACGCGTTCTCATAGTCAGGATGTATGTCACGTTCGCACGTTCCAGACTAGGAAACTTAAACAACGGCTGAAGTCCCCCATTATTACCTCCGTAGGTTTATATTATTGCTAGTTAAGATGCGCTCCATGTATTGCCGTTCAGTGACAGAGATCCAACTGTGTAATGTGTTAAAAAGTAATAGCTATTACGAAGGCCGTGAGCCAGGTCAGTAGAGACAGTGCCCACAATATCATCGCGGTTACGTTATGTTCTCTCACGGCTCACCGAAGAGCAATTAGAGAGGTTTCGATAAACAAGAAAAGTCCAGCCGAATTGCGTTCAGCCGCAGCCAACGACGAGAACACAAGACCAGCCGTTGTGGTCGTATCACCAGTAGGCCGCCGTCCCTCTAAGTCACGGACGAAGAATGTGAAGTTGTCATCCACTGACATGATCATCGACTGATTGACAAGCGGTGCTTATACAATAATTGCGACAGGTAAATTGCCCCACAGAAGCGCCTTTAATGATGGTGATAGGTTCCAAAAGGGACAACATGACCAGTTAAAGTGTGGAAAATGTACCTGTCTTGAAAGCGAATAACACGCAGCGGAAGTCGAAATGCAATGCATACAAGCGACGCGTCGCAGCCGCGGAGGCATACGTGCTCTCTCATGCTGCTCGAGTTCCTGCTGGAACCATGAGGACTGGAAAAAGGAAGTTAACCAAACATCAAAGGAAGCAGACGAAGGCGAAGAGAACTTATTGTTTTCTGGGGATTTGCGTCCTAAAACTGAATTGCGATTATGAGAGACGCCGTACTGGAGGAGTCCGGAAATGTCGATGACCTGGGGTTTTTAATGTGCACTGAGATGGAACAGCGCTAGAGACTCAACATTTCCCTCCTATCGTGAGGCAACCTCCGGGGCCGGCATACGGTGCCCCTACCTTCAGATCCGCAGCTAAGTGGTGTAGCAATTAGACAACACCTGCGGGACAAAAAAGTATCTTGGCGAGAAAACCTATTTGAGAAAACCTGCATTTGAAGAAACTATCAATTTGAATCACCATCGGGACGGCAAATTATGTCAAACGAGTTTAGTTCAAGTCGCAATCACTATGCGGGAACGAGCTGTCGCTGGATTCTTCGACAAGGCAAGCCTGGCAGGGGGCGGAAGAAAGTTAGGACAGTTGATGAGATCAGGAAATAAGCGGGGATAAATTGGGTCCAGTTAGCACAGGACAGGGATAACTGGAGATCTATGGGAGAAGGAGGGGACTTTGTCCTGTAGTGGGCGTAGACAGGCTTCTGCTGATGCAATCACTAGACTACGGTGTCTAATTCCAATCGGATCTATTATTTAAACAGATCTGGTCTGCCATCTTAACCGAATTGTTCCTTTTGTGGTGTATACGAGACCACAGAACATTTCTAATATTTTCACCACGCCTTACACAAATGCGTCAAATGACATAAGAGGGTGTGTTACGCCTGCTCAGATTAGAATTTGTTCTGAAAAAAGCAGACGACCATTGGGCACGTTGGCAGGAGGGTTGGCAAGAATTACCATAGGGTGCAAAAGACAAAAGGTATAGGTAGAGGCCACACCAGATGTGCCATTAATATGACGTTATAGGCAAGTGTAATGCAGGTGTTTGTGTATGAAGCAGCAGCAGAACACATCACATTTATTCACCCTGAATTACTTGTAATTATAGGTGTGAAGGATATTGCAAAAATCGCACCAATTATATAAGCACCACAAATTCACACTAAATAAAACACTCCTCTTTTTCCAGTCTCGCGAAAGTTCTTAGAATCCAGTAAATTTAAGACATCGCCAACGATTATCACGGAATTCATTTGTGGAGACGCTAAATATCTCGTTCCACAACTTTCTTTGTGAGCATTTAGGATTTAAATTATGTGACAGAATGTTCGATAATTATCACATAGTGATAAATGTTGGACGAAATGAGAAATACTGTGGAATGGTCAAGCGAAAGATGCCCAGTATCTTTAGAGGTTGCATAATGCTGGGGATACTGCAACAATTGGATTGGCTGCCGAGGTAATTACCAAGGGGACACCTCCAAGACCTTGCGTCACAACCGTTCCCAAGTCTCAAATTTGCCCTCATTCTCAGATTTAGGACGAACTGTGCCACCAATATACTCGCTCTCAAGGTCGCACGTCAAAGCACTACGCGTCAGAAAAATACCACTTGTTTACAATTAAGGGTGACACAGAAGTCAACCGCAACTATTCTACGTGATGTTATTGAAATCACTCTAGCGACCATTTTCACGACATACAAATTAGTAGGACGTACACTAAGCAGCACCTTACGTGCTATTAGGTATTCACGATCATCGGTTGGTGCACGTCAGCAGCGCAGCGACCTTTCCCCCTCGCGCAAGCAAAATACAGCCACCACCTCTAGCGATACAGCCACCACCTCTAGCGCATAAAAAGTGCCATCGAGCACTACTTGTTATCACTGAACATGTTTCAGCAGCAGCAACGGCTTTCCTCGTTCCCTAGTTGTGGAGATCCATTCGAATATTATAAATTACTGCACAAAAAATATCATCGAACTAACAAGAGGATGAACGTTTTCATTCTTTATACGAAATGTTTAACAATTCTCGATTTAAGGCCGAAGTGAGCGAGCGCTCAACATGACTTCGAACCCAGCATTTGATCGGCCAAAATATATTAAAAAGTGTTGCGACATGTGCCACGAACTTTGGTTGACAGATGTCGTATTAACAGCAGGTTATAGCCGAGTGTAATTCGGCTGTTCGTGCATGTAAAATAAGCACCACCAAGACATATATTCGCTATAAATTTCTTGTAATTATACGCGTCAAACACACTGTACAAGCTGCAGAAATTAGATAAGCACCTTAAATAAACACTAAATCGAAAAATCGCAAAGAAATATGCGCATAGTTCCAGTGCGATGTCCCAGCGCTGCCAGTGCCCTTTCTCTCCCAAGTCCCCTTAGCAGAGTGGCCATAGAAACATCTCGACTAAGCAGTCGTATTCTAGTCCATCTGCCAAGGTTTGGAATGCGCTGTCGCTGCGCAATTACCCACTTCGGAAGACATGGGCACTGTCTTGGTTCTGCTGCGGCATGCCTCTTGAGGTGGTGTAATCTCGACACCTCCGGGACAAGAGTAAGTCATACACCACATCTCCAGCCATCAGCGCCCTTACACACGACCAACATGATCACGCAGTGTCGGAGGTTCGCTTTGATACGGTGTCAGTTGTGCCGGATCCAATCTTCTACGCTACTTGCTGTCCATGATTTACTTCATGCGAGCATACCATGGAAGCTTCGCCCAAAAGACACGCGAGTACACAGCTCGAGACGGCGAGCATTGTGTTCTTAGGAAGAGCACTGCAGGTATCCGTCGAAGTAGCTGTGTCGGCTTGGGCGAACAGTTGCATCTCCTGACGACATCGACTTTGCTGCTTCATACAACCAGACGCGATCCCAGGCAGGTACACGCGGCTGTCTTCATGAAAGAATTCGTGCAGAGTCATTGCAGCAGTCGAGGCGCGATGATCAGGTGGTGCATGAGGTGGCTCTGCATACAGTGATATTCGAGGACGGCTGATGAGCTTTGGGGGTGGGAACACACCGGCGTGCATATGGCCATTCAGCACTGCCCGGAATAGGGGGCCGACAACTGCGTGTAGAGTTAATAATGCTCTGTCAAAAGTCAGCGATTAAGGGAAACTGTGAAAGAAATAACATCTGTAGTATCCCAAGTGCGAAAACTACTTTGGTGAGGAACTGTAAGCGTTATCGCTAGTGAAGCTCCAAATTTATTGCTAGGATAGTGCCATCCTGTGTCATTAAGAGCAGGGACAGTGACTTTTGTGTTGCTAGCGCATATGAGACTAGTAGGCTATGCAAAGCATGAAAACCATCTCTTGGAGCCAATTATATTTCACTGTAATTTCTTAAAGCTTCGGTCATTTCTATTAAGAAGTAACGATCCTTTTAATTTCCCCACATTCTTGCTCCAATCGATTACAAAGTTACAAAATAGAACGGATGCTGGTGCATTTATCAAAGGAGAGCGCGATCACGAATTGTGCTCGAAGTGTTCGTACGCTAAAAGACGGAACTTCAGTCTAGTGCGTCCGTAGTGAGTGTCTTTAGCGTTCAAGGGGCAGCGGCTCACGGCCAAGTGTGACCCATTACACGTGTACGTACCTAGTGCTGCTACGCTAGTTGCAAATTCCTGTTCCCATTTGGGCACGTGCAAGGTCTATCCTTGTCGCGTGAGTCGGCAGAAATACTTGCCTTATGCCTGCTTGATGGCAAACCATATCTCCGTCGAAGACAGCAATTTTGATGCCACAGAAAAATGCCGTTACTCTGAGTGTTTTAATTCACTTGATGTCTTGGTGAGTACATATCAGCACTCGAAGACCTGAGGAGATGTTAATGCACATACTTTGAAACATCGGGGACGATCGCGGGGCTTTTATTGACAACAATTGGTCAAACTGACACTTATGCGCTGCCAATCAACTATTTTCCTCAAGGACGCGTGAACATCAACCACGGAGAGACGCAACCACAACAAAGTAGAACAAAAATCAAAATAAACTACAGTAATGGAAAGAAAGACAGCCTCATGCAAACACGCAGCTGTATCTACGCTAAACAAGCAGCAATTGCATTTTCTTCTTTTTACTTTTAAGCCGTTACGAAAGATATAACTGCCGATACTTCACTGGTCAGAATCATGATATGATCATGAGTCCTCCCGTAGAGGAGATCGTCGGAAATTTTTGCCTGCTTGGGGTTCTTTATCACGCACTGATAACGTACAGCACAAGGACCTCTAGATTTTTGCCTTCCATCGAAATGTACATGCTGAGGTAAATATCGATCCCGTCACCTTAAGGTCAGCAACCCAGCGCCATAGCACCAAACCACAGCGGCGTTCTATACGCAGGCTAAGGCTATAAACCACCACTTACTGACGCCTTACAAATGGCAGCTACGATAATTAATGTACCTAGAGAGCTTAAAAATTGGGGGACCCTTAAGCTTCGCCTTTGAGAGTTGAACGCGATATCGAAATCCGGCCCCTAGAGTGCACTTCAATCATTCAGTGCATACTTATTAATGTGTGTTGTTACACACCACACGCGCACAGAGACAGACACACGCGCACAGACACACACAGCCGCGTGCGCGCGACATATCTGTAGTAATGGTAGAGGTTTTCGATCTATTTAATAGCAATTTAATATAAACTTCATTAAGATATTGTACAGCGATGTAGTCACATGGTCCTCTATTATGAACTGCGCGTAGGCGTGACGCTTTCATTCGTAAATGGTCACATTCTCTCGTCCTTCTAGCGTGAACTATCTGGCAGCTGTTCGATTTGTTCTTCTGGAGACCTCTTCCGGCCAACCGCAACAAGCATCGCCTTATGGTCGGTGAAATGGCAAACAGCACCTTATCTAATGTTTGCTGTTTGCTTGATATGATATGTTCCCTGTCCTAGAACGGCGGAACCATATAGGCTGTGCTGTAGTCGCATGGCCTCCGAGACGGCGGCGCGCACGCCGTCCCGGAGGCCATGGTAGTCAAGACATGTTTTTCACAATGTCCCACAGATGGCAGCACGTTATCTAATGTTTGCTGTTTGCTTGACGTGCTCAATAAAGCTTATTCCTCCTACAAATCGCTGAATGGGCTCATTTTCATCGTGACACCTGCCGAACAAAATGCGTTAAGTAGAGTGCTTCCACTACCTGACATTTATGTGTTGTTTTTTTCCGAGGCAGTTCCAAGTAACATCATGGCTTTGTGGTAGGACACCTGCTTGCCACACAAACCGCCCGGGTTCGATGCTCAGTGGGACCGAAGATTTGTACTGTTCATTTTAGGGGCGAAGCTCCTCTTAGTCTAACCTTGTCACCCGTCAGGCGTCAGTCGTCAGTCGTCAGGCGTAACCAGCGTGCCGGGATGCACGCGCTCGCCCTCGGCGCTGGCCCTCAGTGCGTGCCTCTCTCTCTCTCCCGGCGCGTGCCTCCCGGCGCGTGCCTCTGCTGTCTTGTGAGAGAGAGAGAGAGAGACAGAGAGAGAGCGAAAGGCGCGCGTTGGCTATGGAAACGCTCTTTCTTAGAGGAACGCTCTACCAACTCGCAAAGAAGGAGAACGCACCCTCACCCGCGAGAGACAACGTTGGCGCAGGCAGCGTCCCCTAGCGAGTTCCGACTTCTCCCCTAGCGAGTTCCGACTTCCTAGCGAAATACCGACTTCTCGCGTTGGAGAAGCGTTCACCTGCAACCCATATATATATAGGCACTGGATCTTGACTTGCAATTAAGTGCCGGTGGGAGATTTCACTTGTGCATAGTTGAACCATGAGGATTCGTAGCGTGCGCGTTAACTAAATTAATCCGGATCTTGGCACGATCTACGATGAACATCCCGAGCTTCGCCCACTCATCATCATTCACTCCGTGGATATGCTGTAATTTTTTATTTGCATCTTTCTCGATTTTTCAGTCACGGACGATTTTTGGCTCGCGGAGAGACGTCGTCACCGACGGCGGTATTTCTGCGAAACGCGCCGTCTAACGCTATCGCGTTAATATCTTTACGCGATGAGGCGTGGCTAAACGTGCACACCCTCATACATCTGCTTCATTCAGGACGTTTTTCTTCTTGTTTTCGTGTTTTCGCTTAATCATACGGCTGGTGGTTGTACTTCCGGCGCCTCGCCATGGTGGTCGAGTTGCTATGGCACTCCGCTGCTGATCCGTAGGAGGGGGATCGAATCCCGGCCACGGCGGCTGCATTTCGTTGGAGGCGGAATATTGAGACCCGTGTTCTGTACGGTGTCAGGTGAAGTTAACGCACCCCAGGTGGTCGGAGTTCCGGAGACCTCTTCTACGGCGTCCCTCACAATCACATCGTGCTTTTCGGAAGTAAAATCCCAGAATTCATCAACATCGACATTGCGACGTAACCCTCAAGACCGCGTTTCCCTTACCGCTGCCTTTTAAAACTGAACATCAGCTCCGTAGCCTCAGAGGCCTCACCAATAGCTTGCAGAGAGACTTCCGCGAAAAGACGAAATCACTTTATGGCCAGCCACAGAACATTGCAAGTGTATTCCTTCCACTACGATCCAATTTGAAGAATCGCTTGTGAAGCAGAAAGCAGTTTATGAAATGTTTCCAAAAATTGCACTAGGAGGAAAACAGAATGCGGTGGCATCTTCACACTGCTTACGTTGCACTTTAATGCCTATATTTAGCCCGAATAATTTAGCGTAGTGAAGATTATTTATCGTCACCAACCCTTACGTGTTCTTCTTCGATCTGTCGTCTTCGATAAAAAGCAACCGTGTGGCTTCACGCAGACCCGGCCTGCTGCATGCCTCAGTTCTGTAGGGAGACATCAGGAGTAGGAAGCGTAAATGAGGCGAAAAACTATTCCATTTATTGCATCATCCCACAGCAGGCGCTTTGCTCGTTGCTGTACTACGGTGTGACCATATATCTTTTCGCTGTCGTTTATTGGCTTCCGTGTTTCACCTTGCCCTCAGTACCATGACAGAGGTTAAACGGGCGCCACTGCTGTCGTATTTCTCCTCGATAAGACATACCGAACCTAAGAATATTGTACATAAGGGGATCCTTTGTGAACACGCGCACCGAACCTTAATAGTGCGTAACGCATTGATTTCTGGGGCTTTACGTAGTGGGTGGTGCAAGAATTCAATGTTTTTTTAATTATATACTTGAAGTAAGTTTTTAACTGTAATAAAGGAGAACAGCGACGTTCACCAAAGAGACCATGTGCAGAAGAAATACCAGCGGCCGCAAGGAAAAATAGCAGCGGTTAAGAGACAAATTTGATACGTGACGCCATGCTTGACTTGTGTCTCTCAGTGGCACTCTCACGACGAGCAAATGTTCTGTGTTTCCGAGTTTCTCGCTGTGCTTTGAAAAAAAGTTTAACTATACTGATGCTTTAATGCGAGTTTGTATAGAAGACCTATGCTCCTATGTGATATAGTATACAAATCTGAACATACGCTCTTTCCTACAGCTTATTTTTCGATCTCTTAATTTCTCAATGTTTCTTTTAACTTGTAGGCGAGAGGGAATTCATTAGATTATATATTCTAGTCGCTATTGTTATAACAAATCCTACTCTTCGATTCCATGTCTATTACCTACAACACTTGCAATATGGTGTTTAGCGAGTTTTTATAGCTTTCTCATATCAGAGGCGAAAGGAAGAGTGTCACCCAGTGCTCGTGCCACCAAGACAACCCTTAGTCAAAGACTCGCGTGTTATGTGGGCATACCAGTGTTTAATATAACGGGTTCTGTGCAGAGGGGATGGTATGCTCTAGTGGCGAGTAGTAGTGCAATAATCATGCAATAAAAAAGATTTCAAATGTTACCCATGCATTTCAAGTAGTATCTATGGTGTATCAGATAAAACTTTAAAGATGTCAATGTGCATTTTTCCATAAAATCCTATGACTCTTTTATCATTCCGCGTGTATGGTAAGAGATAAGCTCGTTGGGCACAACAACCGCGCAGTTTGATATGCGGGACATAATGCCAAAACCACGACACGTTTAATAGCACGCTGTAATAGCAGGCCCGCGTAGTTTCACCAGGTGGCGTTCTTTAACGTGCAATGACACCGGGCATTACCGGGGCCTCTGGCATTGTTTCTCCATCAAAAAACAAATTCACAGCATATCCATGGAGTGAATGATGATGAGTGGGCGAAGCTCCGGAAGTTCATCGTAGATTTTGCCGAGTTCCGGATTAATTTATTTAACGCGCACGCTACGAATCCTCATGGTTCAATTACGCACAAGTGAGATGTGCCACCTGCACTTCATTGCAAGTCAAGATCCAGTACCTATAGTATATATGGGTGGCCGGTGAACGGTTCTCCAGCGCGAGCAGTCGGTATTTTTCAATCAAGAAACTCGCTAGAAGACGCTGCCTGCGTCAAGCTTGTCTCTCGCGGGTGAGGACGCGTTCTCCTTCTTTGCGAGCTGATAGCGCGTTCATCGAAGAAAGAGCGTTCCCATAGTCAACGCGCGCCTTTCGCTCTCTCTTTCTCTATCTCTCTCGCTCACATGACAGCAGATGGAAGAAAGAGAGCTCGCGCGCCGGGAGGCACGCGCCGGGGCGCGCCTCCCACACGCGCACTCCTAGTAGCGCGTTCTAGTAGGTAAGCACTACTACAACGGACCGACAGACCCCAACC
Source organism: Hyalomma asiaticum (assembly GCA_013339685.2). Lineage (NCBI taxonomy): Eukaryota > Metazoa > Arthropoda > Arachnida > Ixodida > Ixodidae > Hyalomma > Hyalomma asiaticum. The sequence continues at coordinate 37,946 of JABSTT010002352.1, forward strand.
TTAAGGAGCTTCGCCCATAAAAATGCGGCCGCCATCGCCATGGACGACTACACACCGTTAGTGTCCACATGCAAGCATTCTAACCATTATAGACCACCGCGGCGGACATTTTTGGGGGGGCTATAAATTCGTGATGCCAACTCCATGGCCCAAAAAAATCACACCGACTTATCTGTACGCCCTTATTTCAATCAAATAGTTTCACATAGCAGCACATGTTTGTCGAGGCACCTTTTTGAATTACTACACATCTAACTACAGAATGTAACCTTAAGACACGTGGTCGCGTCATTATCTCGATGAATTCTGCGTTAATAAAGAAAAAGAACGTTTGTGTCTACATTGCGCACTTGATAGTAACTTTGAACAGACTGCTCCTAATTGCTGGTCTCAAAAGCACTTAGGCCATCTCTTGCAAGTTAACACGAGCTGCTCTTGTGACAGTGTTTCCCCTATTGCTACAGTGTAGCCGTTGGTAAGGGATAGAATCACTTGATCAAATGCTGGTTACATATTTTTACAAACGGTTTACGGGAATAAGGTGTGCCCAAATAGGCAATAAAGTGAATTCGTGCAGGGAGCGCTATGCACTGTCAGGTGTTAGGTAACCAAAACTATACCAGCTCCTCGTACGACCGCTATTTTCTGCAACGCTTGTACTTCTGACAAACATCGCACAGTACATGAGATGTTTACGAAGGAAGGGCCTTATGAACATACTGGTGTGGAATAAATACAGCGTAGGTTGAAGACGCAAAGCCTTGATTGTACCACGATTGTAGCCTTAACATCACACTCTATGAAGCCCTGAATCCACGTCACTCGGAAAGAACCAGGAAAGGCGTTGCAGCAAAATTACGTGACTGCATCTTCGCAAAAAATTAATACGAATCTATTCGATGCTATCTTTGCATACAACAATGAGTTCATAGTATAGCCACATGTACTGCGGCCAACTTCCGCATGTGCTCAGTTTCACTATAGTTTTGTCACATGCACCAATCAAATGTGGAAGACCTCCAAGGCGAGGATGTACAAGGTGGCCTTTACTTGTGTGTTCTACTAAGAGTCTCTTCGTATTAAGCTTCCTGAACTATTAAGTTTCAACGCAGTCGTTCAGCTTGCCAATGGTGTACATTTACTGCTGGTAATTCCCACATTGCCACAATATAAAATTTGTAAGCACGTACAGCAAAGAAAAATTTAAGTCTGTGTAACGCATTCCGTGTTATGCCACCCAATCTGGCCTCATAGTCACAAGTGGCAGAATCGATTTAATGTCCAATGCCTTTATGATGACAACGTGCCACAAGGTTTGTGTTATTTATAGAAGGAAGATGTAAAAGTATATAAACTAAACGCTCATGAACCTGCGTCATATAGTGTGAGTGTCAGATTAGGGTTAAGTGCTGTATGCACGATCTCACCAGCACCGAGCAGGTCTTTACGAACAAACGCTGGCTTGGCCGGGGTTGGTAGGAGTGCACCTGGCGGCAGGGTCGCGTGCCAAGGTACACCATGGGTCGAACAGTAGTCGCATGTGAAATTAGTGTTCTGAATTGAGTATGAGCAGCACAAAACCATCGAAGTCGCATCCCGTTGACGTAAATGTCAGTACACATTGCGTGGAATTTTCTGACCTTCTCGATACCGGCCTCAGACATGTTCTCTCTGTTGGGCTAACGATTTATATAATGGCGAACTTCTCTGTAAGAAATAGCTTCACTTCATGATGGCACGTGATTGGCATGTGAAGCGGTCCTATCGTCCTATCCAACAGGCCAATAGGCATTGAGCAAGTTAGGCATGCTCTACGTGAAATATGGACAGCAATGCAGACGCTTGTACCATTGTACCTACGCTTTCTTTCGGAGTCTTAACTACGCGGGTTCGTCATGTAGAGCTATCACAAATAACAATGATCAGTTGTTAGGCGGACTCCTTTTACCACTACAAACCTACACGGCATCGCCGCGTGCATGTGGCACATGAGTGCTGATGTACTGGTAGACGCGCTTGATTGGCTCCTTCTACAATAATCAAGCATCTATTTTCGCGGCTGGCTATTGTAGAGTTCACCGGCGCAATAAAGACGGCAAGACAGTTTTAACTCGATCATTCAGCGTCTGATGTCAAATGCCACGCTGCTGTACGCGATGAACAGTCTACCAGGCGAGGCGCAGGAAACTTCAGTTGCTGTCGGGAGTGGGTGTACGTGCGTGTGTTTATGGATGCGCGCGTGTGTTTCGGTGTTGAGCTGAAAGTTCAGGGCTCGAAACGCACAGCCATGGCCATATTTGGAAATCGTGAGTTGCAATGCAATTAAGCAAAAGAGAATGAAAGAAGCGCGTGGTTGGCGACATTATGGCGCTCCTAACAAACAAAAACTGAAAGCTAATCCACTGCGCTGCACTACGGTAAAAAGTCAGGCGTGCTGAGACAAGGAAAGAAGAACGAAAGAAAGGAATGGTGAGAGAAATGATTAGTGAATTAATCAAAGAAAGGAGAAGAACGTACGAACTGTTTCGGACGACTGACTCGGCGCCGAAATCGTCTAACCATACATGTCCACAGAAAAATGGCAGTTTCGTGACACGGTAAGATGAATCGCAGGCCCGCTACTTCTTCCCGAATAATTCATATTTTCGGGCTTCTAAAGTGACAAATTTTCGGGATTCTACCATTGAAAGAATCGCTGTTAAGCACAGTCAAGCAAAACGGTAGCATCTGCAGCTCCTACAATGCATAATTTGTACAAACTGGAAAATGGCGCAGTTCACGCCCGCTGTAGAAGCGGTGTGCATGATGACGTACCTTCGTCGTGGCATCAAACCACCAACCGAGTAGGCACAGTTCACCAAGTGCTGCTTGCGGGTCCCCGTGAATGTGGAAGTCAGGAGATACGGTAGGTGCTAGGGGCCCTGAAGAGCCGGCATATATGTGCTTCCCTTGTGTCCGTAGGCCTCGTGTATTTCCTCTACCGCATGATCGGGTAACGCCGGATTTTCCAGCTGCAGTGACACCATCACCTCTGAAGCAGTAGTGCAACGGCACTCGAACGGACACCTGTATGATACAGTATTTGCACGTGTTGCTTCGCAGGTAAGTCATTCATACTAAGAGATCAGTCAATCAAAGCTATATTCATTCCACCTCTAAACGTGGCCAATAGTAGAGTTCTCACTTGATCGACAACCGATGGATGCATAAAAAGAAACGCGAGAAAACTTTGAATTTGCATTTCTTAACGGTCTCATTGGGTGATTTCGACCACTCCGGCGACATGGGCTTATTAAATCCCTGCAGTCAAAACGTGCAGTACCAGGGCTTCGAACATTCTTGTGACCATCGAGACAACGGCTGCCGCGGCCGGGTTAGAACACACTTTCCTCTAGTGCAACCGAACACCATAGCTCCATAACCACTGCGTATGCCGTAGTGACCAGGTTATTTTGTTGCTGTTATTTTCATTTCTGATCAACCCTAACAGGCGATCCAAAGCGCAAGGACGTACGGATTATGGTCTCTCTACAATGTCTCACCCAAATGTCTATTTTAGGACCGGTCTAAACATCACCAGTCGGTTAATCAATGGTGGACATAATATCGATGAAAACGAGAAACAGCACGGATCCGTTACGAGAGAAAAGTGTTACATATATATGTTGTTTAGAAACGCCATACCTGAAGAAAGGTTTCATTTATTGTTCTTAGAATGAAATGCGCATTGTAAATCATCGTCGGTAATGCGGAGTGCGTGAAAGTAGCTGTGGTTTCACCTTACGCCTGATTCCATTCCAAAAAGAAATCAAGGGTATGCGCTCCCATAAATATTATATGCTATAATTATGCCGACAGGAAAATTCCAGCCGATTATTGTGTAAAGGGCTGATTAACGAAATGCGCGCTACAAAGAATGCCCTTTGTGGCATCGCACTTCAATGCTTGGCATATTATACACGGTGACCATAGAATAGCCAAGGGGCATCAGGTGCAAAATCGTTTATGAATATAGCACTATCAACTGCGTCACCACCGCAGGCAAACTGCCTTTCAATAGAAATTCAAACAGCCCCAGTGTTGCTAATCAGATTCTGAAAATTATTCTTCCTAAAGAAGGTTTCTCCCAAATTAGGGAATGGAGGCCGTGTTCAAAATGTTCTGTTAGTAAATGTTCTTCATCATTGCTCAATAGCACAAATGACGAAATGCCCAACATCAAGTCTGGGTTATCTCACGATCAGTCCTAGATTGAAACAGTTTTGTGAGCGTAACTACGACTTCATCTGGCCAACGCTTTATGTTAGTGCACACCTTCCTATTTTTATGTCCATGTAAACTTTAATTGGCAGTTTTCAGCAAACGCAATGCCACAATCTCTACGCCATGACGGACGGCGCTTTGTTGCTCCAAAACCTCGGTGCTACTTGTGCTTGTGGCGTGAAAATACTGCTACAAAGCAAGAACACGGCTCTCAGTTCGATATTATGATGCTACAATGAGCAACGCTCGGCTTGACCTTTCACGCGCCAAAGCGTCAACAACCGTAAGGGCTTCATATCGCCTTTCAGGTGCCCCTCACTATAGCATATCCTGTTGTCACCTTCAGTGCGGTAATATATAGTACAGGTGCACATCCTTAGCTTTGAGTAAATACCCATTATGAGCTGTGGTATACCCAATCATTACCACTATAGCTCTTCTTGGAGGGGTTGAAATCTTGAACCTTAAGCAGTAGCCTGCTATTTTCTTAAGGCGAACATAAACTGTAAAACATATATGCTACATTCATTAGTTGTGTCAACATCTCAAAAACATTTTTGTCAAGTGCACAAGCTTCACATTCAACCAGCAGAACATTTACACATTATCCTAGTTTATTAGCTTTTGCATTTGAAACCGAGGCAACATTTCCAAACCTGCGACCTCACGCAACTCTTTGCAGAACGGATCCTTATGCAGGCGTCTAAATCGGAGACTCTATAAATGACTTCTCTCATCGCCTTGCTTCAACATCGGAGAGACCGAGTACATTGCCAGAGTTTTACATGCGGGCACTATAGCACAATTCATGTGGAGTACATGCATTCGCCTGCGTTTTAAAAATTTACTCGACAGGGAAACAATGAAATGATCTCATACGGAATGACGTAGCTTTTTCCGATATATCGCTACCGGAACTAACAAAAGCGAGTCACATGCACCGATCTCCACAGAGCACATTGAATGGATAATGAACCGATGTCTTCGGTCTTTTGAAGACGGTATTCGGTTATGTTTTACTGTGTCGTTGCCGTCTGAACATGAACAATTCGACAAGTTATTCTACGTGCCTGTGTGCATATTACGACTGTTAACTGGCGTGCTGATACAATCATTCATTTTTAGGGATCTCAAGATCCATTTTTATAGCAAAATAAACACATTTTTATAAAAATAGAAGAAAGTAGGACGCCCGTCTTTGCATATGAAATCTCTATCGAGACGGAAATAATTATCCGCTGCCAAAAGAACAACGAGCAATGAGGAAGGCGTCATTCACTAATGATTTATTTGTAAACTAGAGCGCAGTTGGTTACACGACAACGAGGAAAGGCGTTACAGTTTATGATACGCTCATTTCTGAAAACACGAAGTCATTTGGCAAAATTTCAGCTAAAAATCACCGAACTGAAATATCGGTATCAAAACTGAGCTCACCAAAAGCACAGAAATTGCGGTAGTGTTCTGTGTTAGACACGCGATTTTGAGTGACGAACTTTGAATTAAACAGCTTCGCAGAAGGAGGCTGGCAACCGAAAACGGCAACTCGTCCGAAATGCACATGTGGGCATCTTATTCTTTCCTTGTGGTCCATGCTCCTTACTGAATTATAGGCTCCTGCCACATTGCCTGCAGAAAGTGTCGACGTGGGAGTCGTCGAGAAACTTAGCTGTATATTAAGAATGGAACGCAATCTTACCGAGTGGAGTTGGCGCGCAGCTAACGGTGACGAGGCAGAGGCACGGACCATGCGCTTGTGTGAGGCAGGCAATCGTCCTCGGAAGCCAAGTTCGGACACTGTGTTGACTGCGAAAGCTACAGAGACATGCACCAAGGTCATCGCAATTTGCCGCAGTTATTTCGCTTACATTTACGCAGGCACCGCTTCGAAATGCATAGGGTGAAAATATTGACAGCGCCTAGCAAAAAATGTACAAATGAAGCTCCTAGTATACCATGGTCTCTGCCTGTGATTACATTGGGTGGCGTCA
>JABSTT010002353.1:0-44590 GCA_013339685.2 Hyalomma asiaticum
TACCATGGTCTCTGCCTGTGATTACATTGGGTGGCGTCAGCCATGTCGAAAATTTAGTGATAGGGGCCAGTTGTTGGTGGTTTTGAAGCAAAAACTGTACAATTCCTGCTTCATTGCAACTAAATGAAAAATTCAGTCATGGAAAATGCGTGTGAAATACAGTAGAGTCTCGATGATACGAATTCGTACGGACCACGTAAATATTCATATCATCCTGAATTCGTATGAGCCAAAACAAGTTAAATCATGAAGATGAACAAGAACTTTATTGGGGTCAACTACTTCTTGCTGAAAAAGTCTATGATGTTCTTTTGAACTTTTCTAACTTCGCTGTCCCTCAAGAAAGCCGCCTGAAGGAATAAAACCCTGCTGCGGTTTCTTCACTCATGCTGCCGGCACTTACGGTGCGACGCAGGACATCGAGGGCGTCAAGGTTTTCCGATGTTGACGGCAGGAAATCACACTCACCGGCATCTTCACCATCACTGTCGGACTCGGTATCCTTTGCCTCGTCGACCAATTCTTTGACGGATCGCAGCCCACAGGTCGCGACGTTGTCGTCCGTGGTGACGAAGCCTCGCACCGAAGCTCGAGTTTCAAGGTTCTCCCAACCCTCGATGTTCAAATCGGCATCAGGCTCTTGGTTTTCCTCCGTTGGAGCCGCATCCAATTCACCAGAAAATCCACACTTGTGAAAACAGTTCGCGATCATGTCCTGGGTCACATTATCCCAGGCCAAGAAACAAGGCCAAGACAAGGCCAAGAAATGTAATGCGTCAAGCAGGCTAATCCGCAAGTTTTCATCCTTGTGCTCAACTTTCGCCAGGAGCCTCCGCACAAGCAATCCCTTGAAATGGTGCTTCACATTTCGGATTATTCCCGCATCCAGCGGCTGTAGAAACCATGTCAGCGAGACCTCTTCCAGCTTCATGTGTGTAGCCGTCTGCTTCCTTGACATTAGCGCCGAACTGCTGCGCGTTCCTCAAGACGACGTCTCGGTGCCCAACAATGGTGCAGAGCGTCGACAGCGCTATGCTTAACTCTTTTCCCAAGTCAGTGCTTTTTTTTCTTGGGGTTTTCGTCGACCTTCCTTCGAATTTCAATTTTCTCCTTAAAGGGCATTCCACTTCCGAGACATGTCAACGAACGCTTCGGTCTTCCCGTACGTGCAGCAACTCAAACGTTATGCACACAGCAGTTGCAGCAGCAAAACGGCCGCCTTTATGCGCACCCGCACCAGATAACAGCAGCCTGCACTACCTGCACCACATGAAAACGCGCAGCGCGTGCGACATAGCAGTTAAAAAAAAAAACAAACAAAAAAAACGTCAATGAGCTGCCAGGAAAAGGCTGACGTACCAAACTTGTCAGGCACGTGACCCAACTTGGAAACAAGAAATATTGAATGGGAGGCCCCGCGTGCCTTGTCGCCACTCTCCTCCTCACACGCTTGTTTCCAAGGCCAGCCGGCTTCCTCGAGAGCTGCCCATGCTGCGGCCGTTGCTGCGTCTTGCTTCGGTCCAACGTCACCGGCAGCTTGTGCGTTGTCGCTTGAACTGCCCAAGGACATCTCTTCGGGTTGAAACTCTGTGTGTGCGAAACAGTTCATCACAACTTCATGCCGCGTCGACATCCATGCGGCAGCCAACAATTGTACAGCCACGAACAAGTCGACTTTGGTGTCGTGGCAATGCTTGGTGTTCAGGAGGATTCGCTAAATAAGGCTTGATCGGTATGTTAATGACGCCTTGATCTAAAGGATGGATCAGCGAAGTGCAGTTGGGCGGAAAAAAAAACTAAAGCTCAGTGTTTGTCAGCTTGACGTTGCCGTACAGGTGATGGGCTGAACAATTATCCAGCAGCAAGCAAACACTGCGGCCTTGACTTTTTATCTCACTGTGTCATGAGTAAAGGGGCCCAAAACACAGGCCACACAGTGGAAAAGAGCGATCGGCAAAGTGGTGCGGAAAAGCACGTCCCATAGACACGTACGTCCACATAATTGGTGGACAACAGACTCGTGGCGCGTGACCCGATCAGCAATCGGTGTTGGAAAAGGTTGAGCTGGCATTCTCTGCGTGGCACCGGTTGACGAAGGTTGTCCTGCCAGCTACGGACTGGTGACGAGGAGGCAAGGGTGCCTGGCTTTGGGGTGGTCGTCGACCAGGCTTACAGTCAAGTGTGAAGCAGCCGAACTGCAGCGGTTCCTGGTATAGCCGCAGCGCTCCACCGTCGTAGGCAGAACGGGACAACCCACAGAGCAATTACAGCTGAGGGCCAGATCACCTGGGAGACCGGGCATACTTTCAAGGGAGAGGCCGAGGCTGCGGCAAGCCTAGCAAAGAACCGGTGACTGCCACGTCAGCCGGTAGGGCAGGCGGCGGAGACTGAAGGACTCCATGTGAGCGGCGGCAGTGGCGGCTACCACAGAACCCGTTCGTCGACACTGGTAACTTGGCTGTAATGACTCACTCGTTGAACGTGCACTTCGACCAACGTAAGAAGTTCAACATTACTCGGGCAGCTACCGCAGACGTGAATGCGAGGCCCATTGTTGGTGGACTCCCGTTGGGACTGCGCCTAACGCGGAGGAACTTTAGAGGTTTCACAAATTAGTTTGTTAGGATTATTAACTTTCGTTTTCCTGCTTAGTGTGAAAATTGTGTTCTGTGTTGTTTGACGTTTCCGCATTTCGCATGCATAAAGTAACGTGTGTTCCCTCAACGCCCTAAGCTCTTTCTCTCTCAATCCATCGAAGCAAGCGCTCCTGAGATCTCCCCCTCACACGTGACACACTGTCAAAAGAGACAAGCCAGTCAGTGAAAATGGCCCACGTCATCCATGAACGGCTGTTCGCGACGTACTTCACTGGCAGGTTTTTCGTGCCTTTGAAGCACCGTGGCTTGGTGCTCTTGCCAACGACGAGAAGGGGCCGTTTGTTGGACCCGTCCATATTTGCACACAGCAACACGGTGACTGCTTTTTGTTCTGCTTGCCTCTGTGGCACTGCTTGCTTTTCGAATTGAGCTTCTTTGCAGGCAGCATTTCGTAAAAAAACCCGGTCTTGTCAGCATTATATATGTCGGAGGCTGTGTACTTCTCTGCGATGCTGGCAGCGTTCGTTGCGATCCACAATGATGCACCGTCAGAGTCTGCAAAAGCGGACTCTCCGCACAGCACTTTTCCAATGATTTCGTGGCGCTCTTTAAACCGGTTCAGCCACCCAGCACATGCCTTGAAATTGTCACTGATGCCTAAAACACAGGCGTAGCTCAGTGCCTTCTGCTGAATCATACTGCTGCTGATCAGTATGTTCTTAGCCCTCGTTTCACAAAACCAGGCACACACAGCCTTGCCAAGCTATTCGTGGGTTGGCTGGGTCATCTTCTTGCGTTGAGCAGACGTGCCCGATGCTAGCATCTTCAAAATACTGGCTTTGGACTTAGTATCGTCGACAGCGAGCTTGGCAAGATACCGTATTCTTGGGTGATTATTCTCTTTTTTCTTCTGGCTGCTGCTGCAGCGATTATTTCCGCCTTCTGCTCGAGCGAAAGAAACTTTTGTTTCTTGCTCCGTGGTGCCGCCATAGGCCCTCGCTACCGTAGATGAGACCAAGAAAAAAAGTGAGGGTTGTAGCTGACGAAGTGAAGCATGCAGGACTAGCAAGTTAACTGGGTGAGGACTAACGCTGCTTGGTGCTCGCCCACTAAACATGTAAAAAAATACACACACACAGATTGATCGAGGCAGCAGCCAATATCCAACATAGGGATTTGGCTAGGTTTCGTCCGGCCAAGCTCGCTGGCTGTCATAAAACGTTGCGGTTGTGCAGCATCGTTGGCATCGTCATCAAGCACAAACGATGGCGTCCCCCATCGCTTTGCGGAATTCGGCGGGTTACATTCTAATTTGCTGCATTTGCGACCGCCTTAGCTGTCAGGAAACCAGGAAAATGTTTAATGTAGAACCAGAATGCAAGCCATTGATAAGAATTTGCCGTTAGAAACAACTTGGGAAAAAAACAGGTGGACAAATGCACAGGACAACCGCTGTCGTGTGTACCTTTTCTTTATTTTGCGTGCAGTTTTTACAATGAAAAATGTTACTACTATAATTTACATTGTTAGATCTTATTAAAACTAATTAGCATGGTTCACTCCATGGCAGATCAAGTGACTTGTGTCCAGGGAAAATTTCATTGAACGGGAGAACAGTAAAAAAGTGGTTCGTTGTGGAGGGAGTTTTAATACATTGGAACCTATGGAATGCGGGCCGGATTGGAAAAAACCTTCGTTGAAGTGAGAATTTCATTGTAGCGGAGTTCGTTGTAGCGGAGTTTGACTGTTGCGGCATGGCAGAAGCTGAGGAAGCTGGGCACATACTCAAAGGAATTACTGATGACCTCCTCATGTGCAAAAGCTGTTCCACAGTGGAAGCTATCATCAGGGAGTGCCGATGATTCGAGCAAGCAGAAAGTCTGTGCGTACTGCAATATCAGACTTCGGAACACTGCTGCCACGTTGATGTCAGAAGATCAGTCAGCGCTGCAGAAACCTTCACCATTCGAGGACATGGTGCGAATTGTACGATGTGAACCGGAAGCGATGGTGCCCGCAGCTTTCTGTTTGCGTAGCCCTTATGCTACCCCTCTTTCAGTGCCCCTTGTACAAGCTATCATTCTCCAGGAGCTTGAAAGCATTGGGCTACATTGTGTTTATGGGGGGACACTGTTCTTGAAAATAAGAGGTATTTCTCTTTTGCATATTTTTAAGAGAAATTCACAATTGACTGAGTTCCTGATGCTGATTTCAAAAATATGATTATGTTTCTCCTATGTCAATTAGTTTTAGAGATAATTACAATTAATTACCCTTTGTTTGCCATTACAATGGCACAAAATAACCTTATTAGAGAGCTACCATTGAAACATGTTTAGATGCTAAAACATATAAGCTACACAATGGTACGAGTATTTTCTTTTATTTTATGATTTTTAGCAAGGCTGTAGCAGTCTGAATATCAGTATTGCAGACACTCCTCCCTTATGTTCTAATTGAATGGGAATTAAAAATTTTCAGTGATGTTATTTCAAAATTCACTCCTACCATTGTGTACTCTACAGATAAATCTGCATGCCACAACAAAAATGGCTGTGCTAGCTGCTCTGAAGGCAGGGATACTGCTCTGCAAGTTTGCCACTGCAGCAAGATTTTCATGATGAGAAATTAGAGAAAAACAGAAAAAGCCCGATTTGAGTAAAGTGAAACACAGAATTACTGTATCTTTGTTAGGTGATTTGTGGCCACCAGGGATGTAATCTGGATGTTACTGCTGTGTAGTTCAGCATGAAAACAGCCCACTTTTGGTACATTTTTACAGTTAAAATATACAGCTTGTCTTTGGTAGAAACTGTTGCTGTGGCTGATATATCAATTCTAGATGTGAGAAACTTGTTCAGCACTTCAGCACACTGCCCGTATGCCATGGAAATACCATTTTTCAAAAACTGATTTTTTTCATGATACTCTGCCTTCAAGACCAGTGTCCCCCCTTATGATGTTTCCAGCCGAGTCAATGAGTGTCCTTTTAGCATGGTTGCTCCAACCCGATGCTTCTCCCCACGTTATTGCAACTCGGCTGAATGGAGAATTGCGGATGACCAGCCAATCTGCTTCACTTGTTGCCGCGTTGACCACATTGCCCGCTACTGTTGCTACCCGTAGCCGTCAACACATCGCATGCTGACAATCTGAGCCATTTTAATGGAAATGCCCATCGTGTTTACCCACCACCGAGTCCAACAGCACCGACAGCTCTGCCAGGAACATGGGGTACAGTCACTCACCATCACCACTTGGACACCAGTCTCGTTCACAACAACACGTCGCCCATCTTCCCGTTCACCGTAGCCATGTCACCTCTCAACCCCTGTGGCGTTGGCCACACCCTTTCAGAAAATTAAGAAAGACAGCCCTTGGAGGTGGTGCTGCATTGGCGACTGTAGCAAATCAGTATTTATGTCCACAAAGAGAAGGGTAATTACTGTACATTGAAGTAGGTGACATACATGTCCATGCTTTAGTCTACATTGGAGTCCCACATGCTGAGTGTTAGCTTACATAGACATTTAAAGAAGGTCCTCGCACCAGCAGCTGCACAAGTGATTCGTGTAGCTGATGGCGGCGTGCCTGTTGTTCTTGGCATGTGTACTGCGCGTTTAAGTATAGCCGGCCGCCCCACTTTTGTACTCTGTTGTGATTGACAACTGCCCTCATGACGTTATCCTTGGGTTGGACTTTGTGTGCTAGTGATAAGTGAATAGCAGGTGATGTGAAATGTGGAACGTTGTGTGCTTGTGTTTAGTGAGTTGCAGCCGATGTGAAATGTGATATGTTGTGTGTGCTACAGGCTGCTTCAGATCTCCTCATTCAATGGCAAGATGAATGCACTGAACGAGGTGAACAAGGTGATTGCCAATGTGTCCTACTATGCCCATCGGCACACCGATGAGGAGGAGTGGCTCACAGCTGAGCGCATGGCAGTGAGTATCTTATTTTTTTCTTAACAGCAAATGGCCTGGCCTTAGAGATAGGACACTTGCACAGTTGAACCCCTTTATAAGAGACGCATACCATAAAGCAGTTGCTGTTCCTTAATGAGGGAGTCTCTTATAATAAGTAGGGGGCCTAGCTTTATTCCTATATGGGCCCTTTACAAATAAACTGAGCAGAAAAGAAGGCTATATACAGCCTTTTACAAAGGGCTTATTGCCATGTCTACTTGTGTAATGAATGTATGCTGATAATAAACGCACCCCTAACTTTAGTAGTCCAATTCCTTTTTTTTCCTCCCGCGTGAAGCAGTCTGCTTTCGATACAACAGATCCATGTACTATAGACGTTCGGATATAACGGACCATATTTCAACCCAAGTTTGGTCTATGTATTTTATCAATGCAACAAAGTTCACATTTAATGGACCACGCTACAACGGACTGTCAGTTATAGTGGTTGATATTAGCGGCAGCTTTTTTACCCTAAATTGAACCTTGAACTTTATTTTGCATCTATACATGGTACAGATGACAGGAACACAGACAAAAAGCCACAACAGACAACATGTTGGGGCTGGAGCCCTGAAGCCATGACAAGTTTTAAGACTAGGCTGGTAACATTGGGGGCCTTTAAGCAAGCCGAGCCCCTAGCCAGGCCAGTCTGAAGGCACACAGCATGGAGGCATTTTGTTAAAGGGCCACTAAACAGGCTCCTACTTTTTTTTAAAGCCGCCCAAACAAGCTAACTGAATCATAGAGAAAGGTCGCGGCGATCACATTCTGCGAATATGACAGCGCTGCACGCCACACGGACGCCGTATTTAAAAAAAAAATCACAGCCTATCCACGGAGTGAATGATGATGAGTGGGCGAAGCTTGGGAGGTTCATTGTAGATCGTGCCAAGTTCCGGATTAATTTAGTTAACGCGCACGCTATGAATCCTTATGGTTCAACTACGCACAAGGAAAATCTCCCACCAGCACTTCATTGCAAGTAAAGATCAAGTGCATATATATATATATATATATATATATATATATATATATATATATATGTATGTATGTGGGTGGCCGGTGAACGGTTCTCCAGCACGAGCAGTCGGTATTTCTCAATCAAGAAACTCGCTAGAAGACGCTGCCTGCGCCAACGTTGTCTCTCGCGGGTGAGGGCGCGTTCTCCTTCTTTGCGAGCTGGTAGAGCGTTCATCTCAGAAAGAGCGTTTCCATAGTCAACGCGCGCCTTTCGCTCTCTCTCTCTCTCTGTCTCTCTCTCTCTCACAAGACAGCAGATGGAAGAGTGAGAGAGCTCGCGTGCCGCGAGGCACACGCCGAGAGCTCGCGCGCCGGGAGGCATGCGCCGAGGGCGAGCGCAAGCCTCCCAGCGTTGCATGGCATTGCATGGTATTGTGAGTGGTGTAGGTTACACGATACGAAGCGTGACAACCAACCCACAGCTTAAAGGGCCCCTAAACCACCCCCGACATTTTTTTTTGAACATTTCAAGTTAGCACGCGCATCAAGTTGAAAATGCCGTCACTATGAACGATGTCAAACGCGGCCGCGCTACGCGCCGCGGCCGCGCCACAAATTCGAAAAACAATCCCGTGCGCCTCTCCGGCCAGTTCCGGCGCGCCAAAGTTAGCCGTGACGACATTGTGGTTTTTGGTGACGTCAAAAGAGTCCGAGCTCCGCTTATTGGTCGAAGGAGAACGTCGACTTCCGGTTAGTCTGCTAGCAAATGCACGCGCTCCTTGCCTGTTTGTTTTCCTCGTCGTGTGGTGTTCGCGTGTGAATTCGCAAAAATGCGCTACGCTACGCAAGTGCAAGTGAGGTACAGCCGACTAAAAACTACAGCAACTATCAGAACACGACGGATAGCGCTAACAGAGAGCGTTGGCACAGCACCAACGAAACATTTGCGCGAACGCGGGAGCCCGGTGGAGGCACGTCCACCGGATGCGCGTCATCAGCGTTGTATGTCACGTGACATTCGGAGGAGCACTCGGCGAGGAGGTGGCACTGGCAAGCGGCCGGCTGGGTGCAGGAGAGAGCGAAACAAGCAAGTGCCGCGTTTTAATAATCGAACGGGTGTTACTCGGCTATTTCGGCACCGTTTCGAAAAATTCTTGCGGCTACGTGTTTGTTGTGAACACCGGCACAAAAGCAACGCCACAACTAAATTTCGACCTCTTGGTGGTTTAGGGGCCCTTTAAGGAGCTTCGCCCCTAAAACAATTTCCATGCCTCTTTCCTGCGATTGACCAGTCGCACTCGCATCCTAGGTGTCGTCACGTTCTGCCGCGAACAACTTTGCGCAGTTGTAGCTCGTTGATTGTTCGAAACCAGGTCTATTGTCAGATCCTCTGGCCACCCCACGGGCGTGAGCGCAGGAGCAACCGGAACTGCAGGGCAAGCATCAATGATGTCAATTGCTCACGTCATGTCACATGTCAAAAGTGGGCGGAGTCACGACGGCGCGCCGCGCCTACCCTCTCCTCGGCAGAGAAGGGTGGGAAGGCCGACCGAGAAAATGAAACCGACGCAAGCGGCCACTTAAACCCGTGTAACATCTTTATTCTTGCACTTATTCGCAAAATTCTTGCGGGAGCATGTTCACATCGCACAGGAGCGCAGTTATATCTTTAAAACAAATTTTGGACCTCGGGGTTGTTTAGGGGCCCTTGGGTCCCATTTAACACCAAAAATGTTGTCAAAAGATCAGTTTTTGGAAAATAGCACTTTCAGAGTCTACATCAATTACTCTCTATATATGCCAGGTTTCCTATCTGTTAGGACCACATTTCAGCCAAAGCATCATTTTAAAACATATAGAGCTTCTGATTTTTTGCTGTGTCAACGCTAAAATAAGACATATGCAAAATGTGCTATTTGTATGTTTTAGTGCGGTGGACGTGTGACTGTTGTAGTAAGAAGAAAAGACGTCTTTTAATTGTGCAGTTATATAATGAATCTACAAAATATCATTTTTAAAATCGAAAGTATGAAGTCAGCTAGCATGAATCTTTAATCAAATTTGGCTGGCATATAAATATCCATTATTTCATTTGCCTTGTCGTTGGGGCAAGAGTTTCTCCTAAACTGACAAAGCTAGAATGCAAGTCAGCATATAATTATAATCTGGAATGAGAGTGTAGTACAGTCGAACACGGAGATATATGGGACCCACATATATCGAATTTTTGGCTATATCAAACTCGTAAAATTATCCCCTTGAAAATCCTTTGTAAAAGTATAGAAATTCGCACGTTTATATCGAACGGTATTTTTACCTGCCATCGGATATACTGAACGCCGCTCGAGCTGGAAGGTGCGCTTCGGCACTCGCTGTGCCCTGCGACCTTCGCCACCTTCGCGGCACGGCACCTCCGCCAACACCCGAAACGATCGAAAAGCATGAGCGCGAGAGATCTCTGACTGTACTCCTGTTGGGCGTGTTCTCCAACTTGCGAAATGGTCTTTTTCTTTCTTTTTCTGAAAATTCTGAAAACAGATTTCTTTTTTTTGTGTCGGGAATGCTTGTGTTGTGTCCCTGACAAGCCTCCAGCACTTTCAGGTGCCCCCGCGAGGCGCTACATAGCACAGCACCGCTGCTGCTGTAGACCGCTTTCTGGCACCCCTTTGCTGCCGGGCACATACACACAAAAAGAAATAAAGAAAGGAAAAAAAGAAAAAAAAAAACCGTAGAACAACAAACTGTCGCGGCAGCATCCCTGCATGCCACAGTTCTAGAATAAGTGATAAAAATGGCATGCTCAGTCGGTGTCGCAGGGCCCCTTTAAGAACACAGTTTGTGTTTTCTCCACCACAGCTTTTCCACTTGAGTTGATTATCACATCTGTTTGTTTCCACAACAAATTAACTGCAGTTAGCAGCCAACAGCACGGCATTTATGGTTAAAAACATCCTTTACGAGCAAGACTGTTCATCAAAAATGTAAGGATGTCTTGCACCTTCTAGCCAGTTGTCCTCTGGAACATGTCTGTTGCCAAAGAGATCCAACTAAATGGGAGAGATAGGATAGTAATATGCTTCCGTAGTGTCAATTGTTGCCGAAAAACAAAATAAAGTAAAATGCGCCGCAACCTGCCGCATTTAAACAGTGCCGGAAAGAAGACAGTGGAAAGACACTATGCAATTTGCGGCACCCATTTAGCTAAGCGCGTTTGTAGAATGAAGCACAGTCTGCTTCATTCTCCGTCAACCCCCTCCTCCTCCTGTCAAACGTGGCTGTACGGATTGTGCTTTAATGTTCTGTCTAATAAATCCTATTGTGTCCCGCAGGCCGTAAGGTGGACCTGAGGAAAGCGCAGTGCATGATGGGCTTTGCCGTCGTCTGCTTGCTCTTGATTAAACTGTGGGCAGGATGGGGATGGTGGGGACATGCCAGAATGTAGGCTTGACTTTGATGTGGACTAAATGGTAGTCATATCCATGCCCCAGCCACATACTTTTTCTGGTCAACAGAGACAGAAACTTAAAGGGACTGACAACCGATTTTTAAGGACCCTTCTTTTTATGGCGCAATGGAAAGGTCGCCCCCTGTACTGTTTTCACCTGCAGCGGTTACTTCCAAAAGAGCGTGGATATTTCGCATGCAGAATTTTTCGATCTGAGAAGCCTCTAAAAAAGGCAGAGTGCGCACTCTAGCAACGCTGAAAAGTGATCACGATGCCGATAATTCGCCTCGCTTCCGGACATCGTTCTGCTTTCGCAGGAGTGAACGTAGCTGTGATTAACCACCCACACTTCGACCTGTTCGACTGCTTTTTGAAATAAAAAGACGGTGCGACGAGCTGGCATTGTTTTCCAGGCGGATCTTATATTTGTAAGGCGTTCTTTCGCATGTCCGCGCTAAAGTCCCTAGATCGCTTTTAAAATCTAGGGACTTTAGTCCGCGCCTACTTCATGAATGGCCGGGCTCCCGCGCCGCCACTCGGGCCATAGCCGAGCCAAGCCAGGCCAGCTAGATCTGAAACCACGCTTTCGCACGTGACGACAGAAGCGTGCAGTAGCAACGCGCGCTACAAACGAAGGGTTATCTGCCCATTGTAAGTGACAAAAAGCTTATAATATCAAAAGTTTCACGCCGTCCGATACTTACAAACAGATAAAACATTGCGTAAATTTGTAGAAGGTCACGTGATCGCACTCTAACTCTAGTTCGTATGTTTGCCGCTTGAGTTACCAGACGTCAGTTTTCGCGAGTTTGCATGAAGAAATAAAAACATAAACCCGTGTTTATTGAAGAAAAGTGGCGTCGTTTGAGCCAATGCAACACACAATCTTTCCGCCAGTGGGTTCATCTCAATTCAAGTTTTGGGTGGTTGTCTGTCCCTTTAAGGCTAGTCTTTTTAGCTGAATTTAGTGGAAGACCCCGAAGAGCCGAAAACATGTCACGTAAATCTGTGTTTGAGACATCACCTTTAGCAAAGCAAGGCGCTAGAAATCTAACGTTAAAGTGTCTTCACAGCTATGGCCGTTGTTAGTAGTTGCTTTTAAGTAACCGCACAATAGTTTGATTTTCACGGGGATGTCTGCTGAATTTGAATAGAAGAAAATTCCAACTAAAGAAGTTAATAAAGCGAAGGTTGTATTGACGAAAATTGTTTAACGCAGGCAAGAAAAAACAGAGCACACGAGAAAGGCACGCCGTGCCGCATGCATGCATCATCTCCAGGTGTTGCCCTGTAGTGACAGAACCTGCCGCAAACCCAACTGACGGCTGTGGCCACTGTTTGCAACCAACCTGTGTTCCGTATAAGACTCCATGGGCAAAATATTCTGATGAAGAAATGTTTTCATGGATTTTTCCTTGTTGCCATTGCATGATTGAACACTGACCAGTAAGCATATCGTTGCAATAAAGAAAACAGCTACATTAAAATTTGCCATCAGCCCCTTTAAGGCGAGGCAATAATGGAGTCACTGTCCTTAGGTTTTATTCATTTATTAGTCATACCTTGTCAATGAGATGCTTGTGGTGGAGGGCACCGACTCTTATCATGATTCATTGCGAGTTGACTGTGAGTGACTGGTTGTCACTCATAGGGAATGGCTACCGCAGTGAAAGGTGCTTTGATTTCTGCTCATACGCTTGTGTCAAGCTGACCATCACTGTCTGATACTGCGCTTCAGAACATCACTGATCGCTTGAAGTAAAGCACATACCATATCTTCTTCCACAGTTGGCATACCTACAACATTTAGCGAAGATTACAAAAAAAGAAAAAGAAAAGAAAAAAAGCGTATTCAGTCGCATATTTTTGTTCCCCATGATGCCTAGTCCAGCGCATGTTCAAGCAGGCATTCCTTTGAGGGCTGGGCTACGCATGCCGGTGCAGTCCTTGCTCATGTGTTCAGTTTCACCATAAACCAGTGGGGTTTTGCTCTTCATAGTGATGGGCTACAGTCGTTACGTGGGGGCAGCATTCAAGGTACTGTCTTAGTGTTTGCCGTAACAATGAGAACTGTGCTGCAAAGAAGCACTTTATGTGCGAATGAGAATAATGTCTGATACTGGTATTTGGGGAGGCTGCTGACGGCATCAGCGACGAAAGTTTCTAGTCGCATTCTTCGTTCTTGGCTAATGATGCACTGTAGTCCACAACTATGTTTGGCTATTGAACGTATATGTCCTGTTAGTTTAAATAAAAAAAATGCGTCTGTTTTTGGTATGATACCTCATTTTTTTCATGCAGGGTCTGTGTCAGGATTATATACGGGTGATTCCACGTAAGATCGAACAAAGCATGGCTGGTCACCCTCTTAAATTTATTTCAAAATTTTATATATTGCTGCCCGACGTGTGGAAAGAAGAGATCCGCAGTTGGTTTTGCTAGAAAAATTTTGTCGAAGCGCTGGGAGTCAATAATGACGAAGAGGTGGAGTGCCGCGCTTACCTGCCCTTCTGTTTTGGCCAACTTTGGTCAATAATTACACAAGCTATACTAAGGTTAGGTTGCTGGAACTTTTTAAAGTAAATACACGCATGTTTTTACTTGTGATAAATTATTTTTTCTTTTTATGGGGAGTGTACTTATTTTTATAAAAATCCTCAAAATCAGCCCAGGAAGCATTTTTCTGTCCACTTTGCGGGCTTATATCTCAAAAAAGGCTTGTGGCAGAGCAGCGAAAATTCAGCATTACGTTCTAAGCATACTCTTTTGTCAAACTGCAAAAGCTTATATTTATATAGCTTTTCAATAAATAGATACGGGCGGGCGAACTTCAAAAAACACCGAACAGTGGAAATTTCTGAAGACAATTAAAAAAAAAACCCATTTTTGATATTTTTTAAGCTTTGTACACTTATTCTACTTCACGTTGGCTTTCACAATCACCAAAAACATGTTGCATAATTTTGTTCCACTAGGAGTTACAGGCCGTCAAATTAGACCCTTACGCAATGATAGGCAATTGGTGTTGATCCGGCTTCTTGCCTGCTGAGTGTATAGAATGAAAACAGAATTGAATTTCTGGCCCTTAAGAGGCCAGCAGCACCGAAAAAAGGTGTCAGTGGCACCGATGACGTCAATTTATACATGATTTCGTCGTCCGAGCGGCCATGAGTGCGGGGCTACCGAGCAGGTGCGCGCGCCCCCCAGATGCTCTCTATAAGAGAGGCACAGTCAGAGCTCCTTTTCGCCTCCTGAAACCAAAAGTGTTCGAAACATTTCTTGGATAACTCCAACGCGTGTGCATTAAAGATTCGCTATCCATTCTGTCTTTTTTCGCACCATAGTTAGGCCCTAATAACAAGGCGGAGATGGAAGCAAGATCAAAACACTATCAGGTAGCTAGGAGCGCTCGCTTCACGCACGCGGTCGACAGCCGCCGCCGCCGCCAGAGAAACAGTGCACCGCCACTTGTGGTCAGTATAACGCAAGAACGTGGCACTCCAGTGTCAAAGCAAGATATAGAACGCCAAACGAAACAAAAGCAAAACAATTGGTAACCGGACGCGCGCACCTATCTCAGATTAGATTCTACACCTTGCGACCGCGCCGGGTAAAATGTTATCCCCAGAATGATGTGCGTGCCTGTGCCATTTGCACCATCTATAATCTTTGCCTTGCTGCGGTTGAGAACATTACTGGCCACAGAATCGATGCTGATGAGGTTCACTCAGCGTTCGTTTGCATTCCTTCATCATCAGAGTGCACTGCTAGAAATGTGGGAGGCAGGCGACCTTGTAAAAAAGTTTTGAGTGCCGACACTTTTTTAATCATCTTCGAGTATTGGTGACAAGGTGGATCATGCACAACCACATCAGGAAGACACAAAGTAGAGCTATATATACGAGGAAAAGCAATGCATGCACCGTGGAAGCATTATATTCCACTTTGATCTTGCCGAAAAATGGACTGTCGTGCTTCCTGATGAAGTTTAGGCATACCCCTGCCACAAACAGCAAGTATTTGTCTTTACACGCGTGGTAACAACGAGAAAATCTACGAAGAGTTTCGTTGTTGTTAATGACGACTTAAGCCACGACTCCGCTCACGCTCGAGTGAAAGTGAAAGAATGGGTGGAAGGACAACCTGCCGGTTTACTCTGAGGTGACATATGTGAGTGATGAAACCGCCAGTCATTTAAAAAAAAAAGATAGTTTGGAAAGAGCTGTTGTCCCAGTACCCAATGGGTATTCTCAGCAACTGGACACGGGAAAAACGCGTGCGATGGAGTCGGAGGTCCCTTCAAGCATCAGGCAATGCTCAACAACTTGAGGACAAACCCTGAAAGTGCAATTCGTACAGCCAGAGACTTTGTGACCATTTTCTCAGAGAAACTGAAAGGGCTGCATCTAATACACCTTGAAGAAAAAGAAGTTGTTGCCTTCCGCGAGTTAAAGAAGGAAGAGTGGATGAGAGTACCCGCGTTCCATGGTGTTGGCATGCCTGACAGCTATCCACGTCAACGAAAGCATCTCCTGGTTTGTACGTAGCACGAATAGCCGGGCCTGCTTGGAAGGAGTTACGTGTACATGAAAGAAGAAATCTGAACTGTCTAATCAATCGAATAAAGTTGATTTCAGCCCAGAAACATGAATTAATGAAGCGGTTCTTCTTGACCTTCACAAATTTTCCATTTTGCTAAAGATTCTTGGAAAGCGCTCCTTGCTTATTGCATTTTTATCCTTTCTTTCTCTTTTTTTTTTGCCGGGCAGGGGGGTGGGGGGGAGGGGGAATCTAAGCTACGCATTGAGTTCTTACTGCCTTTTTGCTGAGGTAAAGGCGGAAAATATCTGTCTGAGCTGCGATACCGCAGCGCCTCAAAGAACCCAACGCGTACAAAACTGACCCCTAATCATTCACTATTGCGTTCCTCACAGCTAATATGCAGCGTTCAGACATAAATGACCAGGCACATTATCATGCCAAAATTTAAAAGCTGTACGCGATCATAAATGTCAGAATAATCAGACGTTCATGGTTCGCTGAGCCTTCCATAAGGGTATAATTTGACGGCCTGTAACTCCTAGAGGAACAAAATTATGCAACATGTTTTTGGCGATTGTGAAAGCCAACGTGAAGGAGAATAAGTGTACAAAGTTTAAAAACTATCAAAAATGGGTTTTTTTTTTAATTGTCTTCAGAAATTTCCACTGTTCGCTGTTTTTTTTGAAGTTCGCCCGCCCGTATCTCATTATTGAAAAGTCATATAAATATAAGCTTTTGCAGTTTGACAAAAGAGTATGCTTAGAACATAATGCTGAATTTTCGCTGCTCTGCCACAAGCCTTTTTTGAGATATAAACCCGCAATGTGGACAGAAAAATGCTTCCTGGGCTGATTTTGAGGATTTTTACAAAAATAAGTACACTCCCCATAAAAAGCAAAAATAATTTATCACAAGTAAAAACATGCGTGTATTTACTTTAAAAAGTTCCACCAACCTAACCTTAGTATAGCTTGTGTAATTATTAACCAAAGTTGGCCAAAAACAGAAGGGCAGGTAAGCGCGGCACTCCACCTCTTCGTCATTATTGACTCCCGGCGCTTCGACAAAATTTTTCTAGCAAAACCAACTGCGGATCTCTTCTTTCCACACGTCGGGCAGCAATATATAAAATTTTGAAATAAATTTAAGAGGGTGACCAGCCATGCTTTGTTCAATCTTACGTGGAATCACCCATACACATTATTTGGCAATATTTATGAAACTCTTGCATAATTTACGCAATTCCTTTTGAAGGCTGCACAATTTATGCGAGTAAAGTAGATCACTGTAGTCACTCATAGTTTCTTGTTTATGTGAGCGCATTCACTGTGCGTGGAACTGTTAAAGTAGCCACTATGAATAAAAATGCTATTTATGCGGCAGACACTGCAATTGCCATCACTACAGTTAAACCTGCTTATAACGAACCTCCATATAACGAATTTCTGGATATAACGAAGTTTTTTTATTCCCCGCGTTACTCCATAGAAGTACGTGTATTTGAAACCTCTACGTAACGAAGTGGCTGCGGGACAACCCCTCGAAATAACGAATTTTCTCCGCCGACAGCCTGAGGTTTTGCCCCAAATTTTGTCACTTTTGCTCGAGCAACAACCGGAAGCACCTCTCCCGCCGCAACGGAATGCGAAGCGGTGGTGTCGCGCTTGGCGCGCTCAAAGACACGGCGACTGCGAGGCGAGAGCGAGTGCACGTGTGCGTGCGTGCGAGCGTGCGTGAGGAGGGCCTGCATCCCTCGACCCCGCGATCATCCCGCCGCGGGCATGTCCTTTCCCCCTCACTTCAAACCTGCTCCCGCCGCTTTCTGCAGCTGGCCTAGCCTGCCAAGCCGCCACCCTCCTTTTCCAGTTGATGTTACCGAGAAAAAAACGACCTTTTTTTTTTCAACGTGCGCGACTCTTTGGTTGCTGCGCGAGTCTGCACTTCGCTAACCTGACAGGAGGTGAGAGCGGTTGTTGGGCCTAGCTCGCGGGGTCACGGGCGGCGCGCCTCAAGGGAAGTTTGCCCTTGACAACACAGGGATTGGGTGCACAGGAAATCGCGGGGTGATTCAAGGGCAGCGTGCGTGAAATGGTAAAAAAAAAAAGAACTGGAGACAAACAGCGGTAAACTGGAGGACGCTACTGGAGAACGCTACTAGGGCTGACAAACGGCCGTAGTAGCATTCTCCGTCGCCTTGGAAATCCTATCCTCAGAGGGCGTGCACGCGACGCACGCGTTGCTGCCACAGCCTTTTTTTTCTTCCCTCCGCTCATTGTTAATTCGTTCCGCGCTCCTTCCTCCTCCACGGTGATTCACTGCGCTTTTTTCGGGCGGCGCACTTCCTTTGTGAAGCCTGCTCCCTACCTTGACTGTCCGTAATTTCCGGGCAGCGGCATTATAACCAGTCCTTCATATTGGGGAAGGGGGGGGGGGGGGGGGGGGTTAGAAAAAACCGCATTATTGCCGGTCTTGTACTATAAGCGGTCACATAAGTGTTCTCAGCTGCAAATGTTTTCTCGCCCAAAATAATTGTTTTGGGTCAGCTCTGCCGTCTGTAACCGTTTTGCTTACTTAAGCGTTTATTTTTCGAATTTCGTGCCGAACCTGCATATAACGAAATCCTCTTTATAATGAAGTTTTCCAGGAATTTCTCAATTTCGTTATATCCAGGTTTAACTGTATTAAACAAAATAAGTCACTGATTTGACTGACCTCATTATAAAGTCTAAAGGGGTTGTGAAAAGAATATGGAGCTGCCTGTTTGTAATTTTTCTTGCTTCAGAAAGCATTTGGCATGTTGGTTCTGAAATATTCGGCACAAAATAGCATCAATTTGAGATCCGTGTATTCTTGCACTTCTGAAATGACTGTGCGACACCGCAGGCCGGCATAGGTACTATTCAGTGACCTATTAATAACTTCAACTTAAGACATTTAAAAACATACACACATATTGAACCTTCATTTGCTCGAAAATAATATATGAGAGCCAGGAATTAGGAGAATAGTTGGACCCCATATGGTGCTGCCGTTTGGATGCAAGGCTGGAGCACATTTCGTTTTCCCATGGCCTTCAAGGGCTTGACAATCTTAAAGGCCATGGTGAGTTGAGGTGAGTTGAGGGGAACATGCACCTGTAAACTGAAACAGTGTTTTTTATCACTCTAAATCAACCCAGACTATGCAACGAAACAATGTATATTACTAATTGGAGGGCCAAGATTCCGAATACACGCATCCTAAGAAGTTTTCAGAAAAGGTTTCATGACCCTTTCAACTGTAGCATGATAACCACAGCACCAATACAGGGAAGTGTCCTTTGATTGTGCAGTCCTAATTCAGATTGGCATTCCTCACTGCAGGAGTGGATCAAGGAGAACCGGGTGCTGCAGATTGTTCTGCGAGACAGCCTCCACCAGCCACAGGTGAGCACGGCTCGCAGAATCCTTGACATCGTTTCTGCCATCGACCGCATTGCAGTGAATGAGCACTTAACAAAAAGGCTGGCTAGCTGTTGGTACATGTATCCAGATGTGCCTTTGGATCTGTGGGAGGAAGGAGGGGAGGGTTTAGTACAGTCTACGCTCGTTACAGCGTACCCTCATACAACAGAGTTTAGGATATAAAGGGCAATATTATGGCCCATGTATATTATCTGTGCCAACAAAATGCACTTTTTTATTGACCGTGCTACAAAGGACTATCGGCTGCAGTGGATGAAATTAGCGGCAATGTTTTCCAAAATGAAGTGTAAAAACATACTTTGGCCATGTGAACGTTGTCTGACCACAGACTTCACACGGCAGCAACCCTTTTAACACGGCAGTGCTTATGCACTTAAGGAGGGGACGCTACCCTGAAGACAGAACTTTCTTTATTTCTTAAGATATCCAGAGGAAACTTCAGGGTATTTTCACACCAGCAAAATATGAGTAACTGCGAAATTTCATTAAGCTGTACTAATTAGTCCCAGGGTTAATGAGTTCTAATTGATGTTTCACGTTTATGGCCGAGGAAGAGCCTTGAGAAACCCCAGGACATAGTAGGAAGCTGAAATTCATTGTGATGGTCCCTTGATAGATATCCCAGGGCACTACAGACCCCTTTTTCTTTCTTTTTTTTAGAAATTTTGCCGCCAGAAGATTTTAACAGAGCTTTGAATTTGATGTAGCCAGTAATGACCACATTCATGAAAAATGATTTAGGTAATAGAAATGATCTACACCAAATTTAAAAAAAAAGCAGCTTGTCATGCCCTGGCAAAGTCCTTCAGGAACAGAAGAAAAAAAAAAACAATATGCAAATCCTGAGATATCGCCTTTCGGCACCACTACTAATGAAAAAATTCATTCCGAAAAATCGGCCTTGAAAGTTGTGCATGTTTTAGGGTCTGAAATGACCCTGCAGATGACCCTGCAGCAATGTTTCAACACAGTCCCGCATAAACTCTGCAGTCTTCGTCTCAACTCAATCCGGCACTGGAATGAAGTTTCCTATGCTGCTGGTCATGACGCGAGTGTTTCCTTTCTCATACCGGTACCACATGGGCACATTTAATGAAGGTCTACACAGATCTGGATTAAGTACAGCTGGTACACAGTCACTTTCAATCGCAATGAAGTCCTATCAGGTTCAAGACAACCGCGACCTGTGCATAGCAATGTGGTTCCAGATTGTTATTCGGTTTGCTGCAACACCAGCTCGCGTCGATTATTTGGACCACGTAGCAGGACAACTGTTTAATCAAATCAAAAAGCAGATTCAGATCAACGTCAATTGAAGGTGATCGTGTAACACTGGTGTCAAATACTCTGACAGGCAACGTCAGGGCGGAACCAGACCGAATTCTGCCGAAAATCGCAGTCGTGTTGACAATTTCACATATGGCGGCCGCCTCATGCACAAAGTACATGCGCCCGAAAGCGCTGCAGACAAAATCGCGGTCGCTGTGGTCACGAACTCCAGCGACGCTACTCTGAAAGTATGCGCGTGGCCAATTCCCGAACGGAGGTTTTACCGTTCGCCCGTTTCAAAAACCTTGGTCGCTACCGGCGCGGTCTTGTACGGCCACCACCAGCCTGAAAACTGCGCGCCCAATGCACTAAAGCGAGTCAAAGCAAAGCTGCTTTCCGAAACGCTGCGAAAGAAACCGTGCTAGTCGCTGTCACAGATAGCGGTAACGCAGTTCATGAAAGCACGTACGCGAAACGGAACTACGGGTTGCTGCCAATGCAGATGAGAACGCGCTCTCGCTATCATCGCGATCATTGATAGCGCCTATGTACCTCCCAAAGGCAATAGAGCCATAGAAAGGAACGAAGCGTTATAGCTTTCCTGTCGATCGCTATCACTATGGCAGGGCGGACTTTGGCAGTCCGTTTTCGGTTGGCCTCTGGCGCACGCGATGCTACGCGCAGCCGCAGCGCTCCGAGGTCGTGTGTTCGAACAGCTCATTGTGCGGCCGAGTAAGTCCAATTAGGGAGAGTTCGATGCCAATAAACGAAGCGTATGCTCGCGGGGAACAAGAGGTCAAGTCATAACAATCACATTTTTCCGCACTTGTCTGGTATTCTAGACAAAATTTCGCTGCGACGAAGTTCCGCAGCCATGAATTTTTCGCGCGTGCCGTCAGTTTCTTCGAGGCGAGGTTTGAGGGTACGCAGTTTGACGACTTTAGACCTTTCGTCGCGTCAAAAAGTCTGAAAAATTGGACAGCGGAGGGTTCGAGCGTCTGAAATTTTGGACTTCTTTATACATTGATTCTATGGGGCTTGTGGCGGTGCCGCGAAGACGTCCGAAATATCGGGCATGTCCGAAAAATTGGGTGTCCGAAAAATCTGTCGTTGACTGTATACATATATATATTTTATATATGTATTTTATATATATGTAAATTGTAGGAGCGTTCTTAATAAGACCACTGAATTAGAGGCATTAATACTTTCTCATAATCCTGCTATTGCTGTCTTGACGGAAACGTGGCTAAGTGACTCGTTTTTTGATTGTGAATTTGTTCCGTCTGGCTACTGCGCATACAGAAATGACCGGCTAGTAAAGGCGGCGGCGTTTGTGTACTTTTCAAAGAAAACCTTAAAATATGTAGAATGGCACAAGGGACCGCTCAGTCAACCCTAGACCTTTTCTTCGTTAACCAGGCAATTACACCTAAAGCAGCGAACTGAGATACATCCTGGAATTTCAGATCATCATGCAGTGCTATTTACTCTAAATGACACAATCTTAGATAAGACATTACCCTGTTTATTTCCCTAATTTCGATCATGCAGATGATACTGCTATTATAGATCTCCTTTCATTCAACTTTGATAACTTTGCGAAATGAAACTGATATACATAATTTATGGAACTGGTTTAAGGACATTGTCAAAGAATGCATTGAATCATTTGTGCCTCTGGTAATTAAAAAATCGAAGCGAAAAAATCCATGGA
Organism: Hyalomma asiaticum; assembly: GCA_013339685.2. Taxonomy (NCBI): domain Eukaryota; kingdom Metazoa; phylum Arthropoda; class Arachnida; order Ixodida; family Ixodidae; genus Hyalomma; species Hyalomma asiaticum. The sequence goes on from JABSTT010002353.1 coordinate 21,963, forward strand.
TTTCTCGGATAACACTGAGGTTAAGAAGGCAATAAAGCTACTAAAGAAAAAACGTAGTCTAAACGTAGCATATTCAGAACAAATTCCAAAGCTTTCAGTAAAACTGAAAAATCAAATTCAAACAGATAAGCAAGGTTATTTTGGGGATCCTTGCCGAATTACTTGACCTCGTGTCCCGAGAAATTTGGAGGAGCATTTCGCCCGCGTCGAAAGAGTGTGACGTCTTTAATGTCGGTGGTATTCTCACGCACAGTATGCTCGAATTGCAAATGCTTTCAACGATCACTTCAAATCGTTTTTTTTTTTGTGACAACTCTGTATTACCGATCTTTGAAACTGTTTCGCCGCGAATGCCCGATATTGTTGTTAGTGAACAGGGCATTGAACATGCTTGTGAACCTTAATATCAGAAAGTCCTCTGGACCAGACAATATCCCTAATGCATTCTTAAAGAGATACGCTGAAAGGATGTCGAAATACCTCCATGTTCTTTTTACAAAATCGCTGCGTGAGGGCCAGGTTCCAGACGATTGGAAAACAGCTAGAGTCAAGCCTATCCATAAATCAGGCAACAAGCAGAGTGTCAAAAATTATCGCCCCGTATCGTTAACTTCAACCGTTTGTAAGCTTCTGGAACAATTATCCACAATAGTATTTCATATTTTCTGGATGAACATAATATCTTAAACCAACATCAGCATGGATTCAGGAAGGATTTTCAACAACGACACAATTGGTATCAACAATACACGACTTCGCTACTTCAATAATAATGGAAAACAAACAGATGCAATTTTTATGGATTTTGCCAAAGCTTTTGACAAGGTTTCGCACAATAAATTAGTCTACAAATTAGAAAAAATTCTCGGGAATGATCAACTTATTAAATGGATGTCGGCCTACTTAAAAAACAGAAAACAATTTGTAGTTTTAACAATCATTCCTCTCACAGGGTTTCCGTTGACTCTGGCGTCCCCCAAGGGTCCGTTCTGGGTCCCTTCTATTTATTTTATATATTAACGACATAGTAAATGGTATCCCTGTAAATATTAGGCTCTACGCGGACGACTGCGTTATTTACTCTGAAATAGAATCCTCAAAGGACCAAGTTTTGTTAAACGAGTCGTTTAACAAGGTTGTTTCCTGGTGCGAGGCTTGGCAAATGTCAATCAATTTTGAAAAAAACAGTGTATATGTCCATTTCTCATAAGAAAAACAAATTAATTTTCAATACTTTGCAAACAATGCCATTCTTTCAGAGGTTCAATCCTACAAGTATCTTGGGTTATGGATAACAAACGATCTTAACTGGACAAAACACATTGACAAAGTAACTTCCAAGGCTAATCAGAAACTGTTCTTTTTACGAAGGACTTTAAAACTCTCCCTCCATCTGTCCGGGTCTTGCTTACAATCGATAGTCTCCCCATACTTGATTATGCTGCGGTGATCTGGGATCCATTTACTCAAATCAATATTCATAAAGTCGAAAAAATACAAAGAAGAGCCGTTCGCTTCATATATAACAGTTACGGACGAACCTCGGTGAATGAACTGTTAGTCAGAGCTAACTTACTCCACTTTCAGAAAGAAACCACATATCCCGATTAAAATATTTATATCAAATAATTAATGGGCATTACAAGATAGATATTGAAAAATTATTTCATTTTCTTCAGGTTACGCCACTAGAAAACGCCATGATCGTACAATAACTCCCTTCCGTACCTGCAATACTGCTTTAAATATTCCTTTTTCCCCGAACTGTGCAGGATTGGAATAGTTTAATAATCATCAAGTCACAACACAATCTTTAACATCCTTTGCCGCTAGTCTGGAAAAACAGAGAAAATAATTTTACTTGTTGATAGCTTTGTTTTTCTTTTCTTAAAATGAGAGTGATGTGCCATCGGTAATATTTTGTTACGTTTGTTTACATTGTAAAACGCAAGTGATAGTTATTTGTTTCCTTTGTGTTATATGGCTGTCTACTATTGAAATGGATAGGCTGTTCAATCTGTTTGCCTGGTGTTATATGCCGATATTCACATTTTTTTTGTACCCACCTGCTAAATCCCTCCAGGGATTGCAGCACCAATAAATAAATAAACAAACAAACAAACAAACAAACAAACAAACAAACAAACAAACAAACAAACAAATAAATAAATAAATAAATAAATAAATAAATAAATAAATAAATAAATAAATAAATAAATAAATAAATAAATAAATAAATAAATAAATAAATAAAATTTTTTTGCACCACCACGCATACATTGGTGCATATACAGTAACTCGATAGTGCAGTAACACTTTTAAGCAAGTTAGCTCAAAAGTATTGGCCATCCCCACCACCTTTTTTTCTTCTGTGCTACCATTTTTGAATTCTGTGCACCTTTTTTAACATACTATGTATTCTCAGCACTTTTTCCCCCTCCAGAGACTTCAAACAATTTGGAATGAATGTCCATCGTTGCAGTGTTTTGTGCACACAAAGTTCGTATCACAGAGCATAATTCGTATGTGACAGGATCACATTGGGAGCTCCAACTCTACAGCTATCACATAACACAGACTGGGTCAGCAGAGCCAGCTCGATTGGCGGCAATTGGGAGAGGAGGAGCCGTTCTTCAGACGCCAGTTCACCAGAATACCACATGTAACTCTGCGTTCTTCGCGACTGTAGCTCTTTGGGAATTTTATTTTACGGACAACCTTCGTAATAAATCTTCCTGTTACCTTATATTCTCCAGCTTTTTATTACTACACACACACGCACACACGCGTACGCACGTGCACACACACACACACACACACACACACACACATGCTCCACCACGGTGGTCTAGTGGCTATGGCACTCAGCTGCAGATCCAAAGGTCATGGGATCGAATCCCGGCCGCGGCGGCTGCAGAACCCCAGGTGGCCGAAATTTCCAGAGCCCTCCACTACGGCGTCTCTCATAATCAGAACTGGTTTTGGGACGTTAAGCCCCACAAATCAATCAGTCACTCAAAACACACACACATCTGATATTCATTTGGATGTTCAGTTAGCTGTTTAAAGTTGATCAAGCCTTTATTATAGATAAGTTGTGAGTGTGTGCTTGTCTGTCTTTCGTTCTTTCTTGTATCCCCTCTGCCACGCAGTTTACGAGAAGATAGATATTCGAGGCCGTTTTTTTGTTTTGCCTTATTCGTATTCGACAATTTCAGTGTTTGTACACCCCTACTTATTTTTTTTTTAATACATTGGTGAAATGCTGGCGGCTTCTGCTCATTTTCCAAGAAAAGTACAACTATCTATAACCTTAATATCAGACTCACAAGACTATGAAAGCATGAAATGTGGCCGCCCCATACAAACCACTTTTCATGTAAAGCATTGTGACGTTTATCATGGCAATGGCATGATTGAGGTGTCCGGGTTCAGTCAACCATAGTTACCAGACTGCCGAAATTTTTCTGCCAGTGACCGGTATATAAGGCTAGGGTGGACCTTTCATCACGTTTTTTCTGCGGCGGGGGGAATAATTCAACCTATATCACGGTTTTTACGATAGTGGCTGTGCTCCCATAGATGGGCTGCCTGTCCATTTTTGCGTGTAATCTGTGACAATTTTAAGGGCTTTACAGCCCTTGAAATTGTCACAGATTGTACAGCCCAGAAGCCCAGGTTGCTGATCTCTTTGTGCACATTGATTTTCCAGTTTTCCTTTTTTGCCTATGATAAATGTCCAATTTTAAATGAGTTCTTGTATGCATTGTGTAGTTCTCTCTATCTCATCGTCGCAGCTCTCTGATGCGCGGTAATTTTTCTTTCTGGTAGCACAGGACTGCAACTGTATCGAACAAGGCTACTTCTTTTTGGCTCGCAGTAACTGGGCTTGACGTGATACTCTGATTTATTTATTTACAAAGGCTTGACAGGCCTGTGGTGATGCTGGTTGTGTGGTTTCCCTTTGGTGCAGTATGTGGAGAAGCTGGAGAAAATCGTACGCTTTGTGATCAAAGAGAAAGCCCTGACCGTGGCCGACCTGGACGACCTGTGGGCGGCGCAGCACGGCAAGCACGAGGCCATTGTGCAGAATGTGCACGACCTGCTCGCCAAGCTGGCCTGGGACTTCTCGCCCGAACAGCTGGACCATCTGTTTGGCCGCTTCCAGGCCAGCTGGGCCAGTGCGGCTAAGCGACAGCGCGAGAAGCTCCTCGAGCTGATCCGGCGGCTGGCCGAGGACGACAAGGAGGGCCTCATGGCCCACAAGGTGCTGCAGCTGCTGTGGAACCTGGCACACAGCCGCGAGGTGCCCACCGACACGATGGAGCTGGCCCTGAGCTTCCATGTCAAGATTCTTGACTACAGCTGCTCTCAGGATCGGGACGCCCAAAAGACCCTCTGGCTAGACCGATGTGTGCAGGTGACCACATTGTGTTTGCCATCCATCGGTGTTCCTTTGTTCGTGCTTTGTCGTTGCTTTGCTGGGCCTTGATACGATTGTCCTGAGGCGGCAGTGCCTCACACATGCTGTTTGCCTCTCTATTTCCTCCGGGGTGGTACATGGACCTTGTATCATCGCGGGATGTGCACTATGACAAATGTGGAGCGTTAAGTGACAGGTCATCATATACCGTATTTTCCGGTGTATAAGATGCACCTTTGTATAAGACGCACCCCCAGTTTTCGCAAGCCTGCATGCAAAAATTCATATATAAGACGCACTGGTGCATAAGACGCACCTATATTCACTCACTTCCCGCAACGAAACTTCATAACGTGTGGTTGAGCGAGCATTGTAAAATGCCGTACTTACGTTTCTGAGCGCTAGTCCATAAGAAAGCTTCTAGTACACCAAACTTGCGAGAAAAAATAATGCACACCCACTGAAAAGTTCTGCATGACTGCAGGAAAAACATTTTATTCCTCGAAGCCCTCAAAGTCCTCGTCCTCCGACGTGCTTTGGAATACTGCATTTACCCGCATAGTTTGCACCCTTGCATAATTTGCGCACCCCTAATATTTAGCCAGCTTTGCAAGAAAAAAAAAAACCGCATATTTTGCGCTCTCCATTCCCAGCTCGCCAGCGTGCACGCATGGACTAACAGCCACGCGGCCGCGCCCCTCGCTGTGCAGGCGAGCGCAGTCGTACGCAAAAGGGGCTGCGAGTGCGATGCCCCTTTTTCCGATTCTTTTCTCCGGAAGCCCCCGAAGCCCAAAGTACGGTCGCTAGAATAAAAGCATGTGAGTGGGGTGAAGAAAACGGCTGAAGCAGAGATCAAACGAGCCCCGCCTATCTCCGTCGCTCCGAAGGCCGATGTGATAACATCACCCCGATCGGGACACCTGCCGTTGATGCGGGGAGGAAAGGCCCCGCCCGTCTTTAACGAGCATGAAAAGACCCAGGGGGGGGGGGGGGGTGCCGCTCGGCTGTCGGCTGCCGAGATAGCGCTATCTTGGCAGCCATCAGCGGCTCGTAAACACTTCTACGTGCTGCGCCTTCCCTGGAGCAGCCGTACGTTTTGCAGTGTTACGTTAGATTGTATCCAAAAGAGTTACCGCGCTAGTTGCATTATATTACATGTTATTACATGACATACTTCTTTTTTTATTTTTCCGTTTTATGTACTTCGGTTTTGTTGTGGAACTGTAGTACCGGCACGTTGAGTCTTCGTTATTATAATTATGATGCATCATTCGCGTCGGACTGCTCTAGTCGTTAAAAAAAAAAGACTCATCAGCATCAACACGAGTTTCTCCCAAAAGAACTACAAAAAAATGTACGTATAAGACGCACCGTTGTATAAGACGCACCTCCAAAAATCTTGGAAAAAACCGCGTCTTATACACCGGAAAATACGGTAAATGTTCATGACATGCATGTCTTATTTCATGAGAGAGAGAGAAACCTTTAAAAGAGAAGGTCCAGTGCCTGCCATCGCCATTGAAAAATTGTGATGGAGGACATTTGCGGGCGGGGGCAAGTTTCTATATCCAAATATAGTGAACACTTTTCTAAGCGGTTCTACTTTTACAACGAACATTTCAGGCGTGATTGCAATCTTTCGAACATGTGCTCTCCGGTCAAAGTGATGCAGCTCCTGGCATGCTGAGCTTGGCATGGCTGATGCGAAACAATGTAAAGAAGAAGAAAAGCCGTTATGGCGGGTGGCATTTTCAAAATCTGTTCCTGTTTCTTTTTTTCTGGCAACTATGCGCTCTCCCAGAAGCGGTAAATACAGTTAGAATGCGGTTTAGTCCACTTGCATGCATACAACAAGTATTGCTCCACCAAGTGAAAAGGCATAGCTTTTCACTGGGAGGTTTGTTGTCGATTTGTAATGAAACTGAGTGAAGAAAAGAAGACAGTCGGTAATTTTCGCATGTTTTGGAGGGCATGTCCACTACTGATGTAATGACCACCTTTCACGGCACTTTCGGGTTCGTTATAAACGAGTTTGACTGTATACAGTTCCACGAACAGGTCCTAAATGATCAGTGCCTCATACTCACAGCACTGTGTCCCTGTTTGCAAAACAGGTAAAAGTTGCAGCACTTTCTTGCTGAGCAAGCACACTCTTTTAGTGGTTTTTTTTCCCCCCTTGAACTGTAATTTTTCGGGTTTCTTTCATGCTATCTTTACACTGTCTCAAACTGATGCCTGCATGGTTTCTAAACTATTAAGGAGGGACCGCTTGTTAGGCAGTTGTTTATTGCTCAATCGTTTCTTACTTCAGGTTAATGCTCACAAGCTTTGTGCTTCTTTTGTGTTGTATGTGTTAATTGAAGCGCAGTGGAACCCACATATAAGAATATTGAAGTGCCATGAAAATTGCATTTTATAATCAAGAATTACTATAACAGCATTGCATGGAAAAAAGCTAAATAAGGGGACCCGATAGCTGTTGTCCTCTTCCCACACACACACTGTGCTTCACAGCAGGACAATGAGCACATGAATGGCCAAAAATAACATCCTGGACTTAGCTGTGCTGAAACTTACATGCACCAAAGATTCATCGCCATCATCATAAATAGGACACTTTCCACCAGTGCTTCATCCAGCATCTCTTCAGTAGGGATGGCACAGTCACCTGCCACGAAAAATGAAAATATATTTTTCTTTTCAATCCCGCAAAGCTGCTTAGAGTCCAGGGCTGTTCTATTCGTGCACAATGAAAGCCATGCTCTTGTGTGACGTCTGGGTTGTTTCTCCGTTTTGATACCCACCCTTGCAAAGATACACCCAAATGACCGAGTGCGTGGATACGGAAGTCAACTCGTATGCGTGCGCAACATGTGTGTGTGTAAGGGGGGGTGGCATATGTGAACGGCAGGCACTACGCCTAAATTAAAGAAAAAAAAAAAAGGAAATCTACAGTAGTGACTGGCGGTGCTACAGATGGGCAAGCCGCTGGGAACACGATACGAGATTTGAAGGGGGGGGGGAGTAGGAAAACACACTGCTGCGGGAGCAAAATTCGCGTTGCTGCCTCGAGTGATGGAGGGGAGCTGAAAAGGAAGGGGGGCCCATGCAGACAAGCGTCTTCCTACCTTCTGATTTGCTGGCTTCTCTGTGGAATCAAGGTTGCCGGAATGACTTCAAGCACGCCGTTTTGGAGTGCGAAGCAGTGACATCTCTTCACGCTCCATTGTAGGTGGCGTAGCTGCGGGAGTGGATCTGACCACTGCTCGTGCTAAACTTCGATGTTTGGGTCGAAGTTACTAGGCGTGTGGTCGGGCAAGAAGCTCACTTTTTGAACACTTGCTTTGCTGTCCTCGCTGTTGTCAGCAGCTGCCATTGCAGTGGGTGGAACCACAATATGTGTGCGCGTCTCGCTCCTGTCATTCATTCAAAAAGCGAGCATTCAGAAAAGCGAGCTGCTTGCCCGATCGTGCGCTAGATTGACTGTTGGTGGGAATTCGTCATGTCAAGGGTGTCACCTACTGTCACTTCGTTATACAGTTACTAATGTACATTCTTCCATGAAGTTGCAGCGGGAATTGAAAATATTGAGGATTCGTAGGGCTTTAGAGACAGAAAATAAAAAAAATCAATATTTTGAAAATGGCATTTGTGGTATTCACAACCATTATTTTACCAATTGACGAAGTTTTGTGCATCCTAAATCAATACTTTAGCTGGAATACCAATTTCTGGCACCAGTGTTCGCGATACGTAAGCCAAAGTTTTCACAAAAAAAAATAAAAGATAAAGAAACGCTTTTTCCACGATGCGCGGCCGTCATTGCAGTCGTTCAGTATGGCAATCTGCATATCGTTTGAAAGAGCGGCCTCTCCTCTCCTCTTCCTCTTCCCACCACTGCTGGCTATTTCTGTTTTGAAGTGATGCAGCTGGTGTGCCATCGGTACCCCAATGACATCATTTCATTGAACGAAGAGCGGGCACTTTACAGCTGCATTCGTAACCCATTTGCAAACTGCCTCGTGCGTGCAGTGCAAGAACACAGTTACACCACCATATAACGAAGTCTGTAAAATCGGCAATTTACTCTGTTATATTGAAACTTTGTTATATTGAAACTTTCTTAAATTGAAATTTGGGCTTTTATGCAAAGTATGACTTCTGAAGGAATATTTTTTAGGGGCGAAGCTCCTTAAGGTTTGGGTCTGTCCGTCCGTTGTAGTAGCGCGTTACCTACTAGGAACGCGCTACTAGGAGGGCGCGTGTGGGAGGCGCGCCCTCGGCGCGTGCCTCCCGGCGCGCGAGCTCTCTCACTCTTCAATCTGCTGTCTTGTGAGAGAGAGAGAGAGAGAGAGAGAGAGAGAGGGAGAGAGAGAGAGAGAGAGACAGAGAGAGCGAAAGGCGCGCGTTGACTATGGAAACGCTCTTTCTTCAATGCATGCGCTACCAGCTCGCAAAGAAGGAGAACGCACCCTCACCCGCGAGAGACAAGCTTGATGCAGGCAGCGTCTTCTAGCAAGTTTCTTGATTGAAAAATACCGACTGCTCGCGCTGGAGAACCGTTCACGGCCACCCATATATATATATATATATATATAGGCACTGGATCTTGACTTGCAATCAAGTGCCGGTGGGAGATTTCACTTGTGCGTAGTTGAACCATAAGGATTCGTACCATGCGCGTTAACTAAATTAATCCGAAAGTCGGCACGATCTATGATGAACCTCCGGAGCTTCGCCCACTCATCATCATTCACTCCGTGGATATGCCGTGAATTTTTTTTTTGACATGATAATGCCGCTAGAGTGTTTGAATAATACACAGTTAAAGGAGTACTGACACGAATTTCCGACATCCTCGTATTATTGCTGTAAATGAAAGCACTGGCGTGGAGAACCCCAAAAAGAGTATCATCGTGCCTCGCAAGGCAATGAATTATATTTTTAATACGGCTTCCTAAAAAGCCGACTTTCGGTTTCGAGGGGGCGGTTTCCTAGTGACGTATCAACATAGTGGGACGACGTCTGAGTCACGTAGGGACAGAAATTCGTGATAGCGTCGCTGAAACTCTGTCGTCTGTGGTCACTTACACGTGGGGCACGCAAACAACAACAATTTCACGGTCGTTCAGTGACTCTGACAGCGATTTCGGCTATTTTTAAGAGACCGTGTTCATACATCGTCGTAGTGTCCATTGCGCTGGGGCTGGCTTGCAGTGCTGGGCGTCGAAAACTTTAAAACCAAATTAAAATACTTTGTACATGTTTCCTAGCTTCCGTGTGCGGAGGGTATTAACAATACATGGCTAGAAAACGAAAAATGCACATTTTGAGCAGCTGCAAAATCTTGTCAGTACTCCTTTAAAATAAAAAATAAAAGGAATGTAGTAACATTCACAAAAGGTCGTGTTGAACCGGAGATCCAGGGACGACGACATGATAATGCACCATTGAAGCCCTTATCACAGCAGCTGTAGGTCCCGTGTAAGGTATAACGAAGTGCAGGTGCAATGCACTCTAATGATAAATGATAGGCAAGGCTATCATGCCCATTCTGCGACTGGGGTTTGCTATAAAAAATTCGGATGTTTCTTAGATCGAGAGGGTGATGATGATATTATCATGTTCACTGAACCACTAGGTATCAACCTAGTATGGTGAACATGCAGCATCTGTTCTGTGACGTTATGCACGTGTGTACAAGGAATTCAGCAAGGTGTGCTATGGCATCACGAATTTGTCACCGCTATGCATTGGTTTGGCATTGTGGTCCTTTTTATCACAGAAATTCTGCATAATTTTATAGAGTTGGTATAGCTGTGCACTAGGTAACCGCAAGCAGCTAACAACAACAATCTGCTGTAAGTGCGCCTGTTAGTTCTGAATGCTTTCAGTGATTATGTGTCCTGTTTTTCATAGGCTAAAAACAGTTCCTTCTTAGCTTCTTATTATGAGTCGTGAAAATTGAGCCGTGCATGTCCAGAAATAAGCAAAGACGCCTCTGTTTTTTTTTTTAATCACCAACCATGATCGTGTGCAAGTTACAAGTCTTGTCAGCAACACTTGTACGATCGCAATCGCTTGCAAGATAAGCGAGAGCCTGCTTCCTTTACTAGCACTTCTACGGCTACATGCGCTTGTCGCTTGATGCTCGGTGATCAGAAAACACCAAATCAACCACTGACACATCAGGCAAAATATGGAACCATGACTCTTGCGGAGTGTGCAAGATAAGCAGTATGATGCCCGAGGCCAGTGCGGCCGTTCGCTTGCATGCTCTCCGTTTCCCCCAATACTGGTGGCCAGAAGGCAAGCCTTCAGGCTCTCCCTTGTCCCCTAGCCAGCTGCTCCTTGTCATTGGGCGTGGTGTGCAATTGTGGTACGTGTTTGAAAGAATCACACCCAACTTTTTTTTTAAATTTAAATGTGAAAACATAGGAAGGTAGGCTATGTGTGAAACTGGGCCGAAGTTTCAAAGTATTGGCTCTGTCTTTCTCTGGGGCAGCAGTAAAAGTTTGTTATATTGACATCGTGGATGAATTGCTTTGTTATGTAGAGGTATAAAATACGTGGTGTCCTATGGACATCATGTGAAAATGAAATACTTCATTATGTTGAGAACCTTGTTATATGTCTTGAAGTTCGTTATATCGAGGTTTAGCTAAGGAAATTCCATTAAACTTCCAGAGTGGAAGCCCCGCAGCCGTCTACAGGGCAAGTGAAGCCACCAGTGGCTGCATTACTATACTCGGGTACAGGTCAGGAAAAAAGTAGCATCTCCTCGTGAAAGGACCCCCCTCCAGCGAATAGTGCCGCTCTGTCAATGTGACGTCACGGCATACTGCCTCCACGCCGCGCTTTGATTTCTCTCTTTAGTGTTGTGTGGAGGCGGTCTGCAGCGACATCACATTGATGGAGCGTTGCTGTTGGCTGGAGGGGGGTCCTTTCACGAGGAGATGCTGCTCTTTCTTGATCTGTACCCGAGTATAGAGGAAACGGTAGGCGTGCCTGCCATAGACTGCAATGTATTAAGCATGGCACTTGACTTGTTTTGCTATTTCATGATGAAAAATTAAGACAGAAACCAACTTTACACTTATTCCAATTACCAACGCTGTTTTATAGTTGAGAAAGCAATTTTTCTATGTGTGTACCTAGCAGCAGGTGACGAGTAAAACAAAAGAACATAGCTAGCTGAGAGGTTCTACAAAAATCATACTTTCTGGCTTACTTCATCTGTTAGTAGAAACTAGTAGCTTTTTGTGATGTGGTGACGCAATGTAGCGCAAATGTGGGGCACTGTGCGACTTCCAGTTGACGTAAAATGCATTTGTGCCCTTTATTTAAACGTGCATCCAACCCCTTGCACGTTTACATATTTGAGTGCAGCGTGTGCTTTCTGCATGTTGCTTTAATTGACTGCATGCTCATTTTTCTTTTGTGTTCCAGATATGTTTTTCCAAACTGGTTCGTTTCTCTTACGGTTTGTAAAGTCATCGCAGATCTGTGGCTGTGAAGACCCGTTGGGTGCATTTGGAAAACTCAATGTCATTTAGTTCTGACTGCAAATGTGTGTAAGGGATTCCTTACACCGTCGAAAAGCATGCACTTAGCATCCCGATCAGAATGTCCTCAAGTGTGGAAGACGGAGGTCTGGTTATTCGATGTTAATAAAGCAGAGGCGAGTGGCTGTTTTAAGCTTTCCATCGGCCCCTCTCAACAGCATATGTTCTCACTCAGAAGGCTGCATACCTTTTGTTTTCCCTTTTTTTGAAACCAGTAGCATGGAGAGACACGCCATACATGTTCGCTTCATTTGCGTATTCGTCAACACGTACCCGTAACAAATTCTGCGTCTATTGGTCGGAACGATGCCCTTCCTCTGAGGTTCGGATATAAACAGCGACGGTCCAATATGTTCACCAGACCTTGCGTGTGTTTTAGCAGAATGAGCCATAGCAAATCATGCACGCACATGTCTGAAAACGAAGCACTAGCTAGTATTTAAAGCTTACAGTTAACTTTGATACAGGCTGTAATATATGGACGCAAATGTTTCAGATTGTCCTCTACTTAGCAAAAAGCACTGAAAATGGGCAGCTGTACGTGGAGAAGGTGAGAAAGACTCACACGTGAAATGTTCTTCCATGGGTCTTCTTTAACCTGATCTGTCCAGCAAAAGCGACGTGCAAAGTCACCTTTGCCTTCTCAGATATTTAGATGCATTAAGAAAACGTGATGCAGTGTTTAAATGCCACAAAACTGTGGGCCATGCTGCCTACGTGCTCTGCCGTCTGCATGATCATCTGCTACTGTTTCCTTGAGCAAGGTGGCGGCGACGACCTCACTTTCGGTGGGCCACTTCCACTGCAGAAGTATTAAGTATAACCTCCCTGGGTTTAGCTGTACTTGGCTCACACGTTCACAGGAGCCTCCATGACTGATCGGCAGCATTTCTTTACTTTCTTAAAAAAAATGCATTGCAGGGCACCTTGGAAGGCCGAATTGTTGGTTATTAGTACCAGTAATAAGGCTGGTACTAATGCCAACTTCACTAAGAACACATTCTAGGTTTGCTTCGTTGCTCAGTTCATCAGTCTAACTGGGCGATGTGGTTGCTTCTGCAGAGCGCATTTGCAACCTCAGTAGGGCTGACACGAGCGTGTGCTGTGTGCAGGAGCTGCGGCAGGACCCGCAGTGGGCGTTGCCCGCCCTGCGGCACATGCAAGAGGTGGCCGGCCTGTACTCGGAGGCCCCGCTTGGACCTGCACGTGCAGCCGGCGGTGGAGGGGGACCGGCACCGGGGGGCCAAGCCCTGTACCGGCACGAGGTGATCAACCGGCTGCAGCAGCAGCACTCGCTCGTGGTGCTGGTGGCGGACGGGCTGTCGGCCTACATGGCACAGGCGCGCCAGCTGCTGCCCGAGCGGCCCGACCCGACGCAGGTGTACGGAGACAGCCGCTACAGCCACGTGCAGCAGGTGCAGGAGCGGCTCAAGTTTCTGCGTTTCCTGCTCAAGGACGGCCAGCTGTGGCTATGCGCCGCACAGGCCAAGCAGATCTGGCACTGCCTCGCCGAGAACGCCGTGTACCCGTCCGACCGGGAGGCCTGCTTTAAGTGGTTCTCCAAACTGATGGGCGAGGAGCCCGACTTGGACCCCGAGATCAACCAGGACTTCTTTGAGCAGAACGTGCTGCAGCTGGACCCAGCCTTGCTGACGGAGAGCGGGCTGCGCTGCTTCGAGCGCTTCTTCCGCGCCGTGAACTGCCGCCAGGGACGGCTATTGTTGCGACGACGCACGCACTTGCTCGAGGACCCCGAGCTCATGGGTGCCGACTACTTGTGGCGCGTGGTGCTGCACGCGCAAGATTCGGTAGCTGATCGTGCGATTGAGCTTCTGCGAGAGACTTACACCAACCTGGGGCCACGGCTACAGGGCTCTCGCACCGATATCCACGAGGACATGGTGCAGTCGTGTATGGACCGTCTCAAGGCGGCCTACGACACGGTGTGCGCTCTCGGGGGTGACGGAGCTGCCCGTGAAAGTGCCAGCCGTATGGTGCGTGTGTTGCGTGTGCTATCGGAGTATGTAGCCCAATGTGATGGAGACTTTCCCCACGACCGAGCTATCCTGCCTATGGCCAGGTACGTCACACTGTTTGGATTGCTTGCACGCACAAGATTGGTCTAGGCTTTGGTTGTGTGGCTTAAGGGCAACGACTGGTGTCGTAAAGTACATGCCACTGGGCATTTCCTTGTTGCAGCCATGCAACTAGGCTACCTTGCTTAGCAGGATGTGCTACTCTGAAATTTTTTTTCTTTAAATATTTGTGACATCTTAATGGAACTTTTGCCATTTACAGAGTTTGAGCTCCTCTTTTCAAATCTGCTTTTAGTTTAGTGCTACCCATGTCATTAATTTCTTACATAGCAAGCATCTGTGAATAATTCGCTGAAGCAAAAGAATATAATGCAACACGTGTTTTAGGCTACAAAAAAAATTTCAACACTGAGCTTCAGCTTTGGCATACTCAAGAAAAAAATTTTTCTGATAGGAACACATTTGTAAAAGCTGTGAAAGTTACTTTTTCGAGTTCAGGACATGTCAAAGCATAAGATTGCAATCAAACTAGAGAGAGTGTACAATTATTAGTTCATGGACTCTAAATATACCGTATTTACCCGCATAACTGCGCACCCCTGATATTTAGCCAGCTTTACAAAAAGAAAAAATTCCTTGCATATTTTGCGCTCCCCATCCCGCCTGAGCCAGCTTGCCGACGTGCGCGCACGGGCATACTTTGGACAGCCACGCCCCTTGCTGCGCAGGCAAGCGCAGTCATACGCAAAAGGGGCTGCGAGTGTGATGTCCCTTTTTTTTCCAATTCCTTTCTCTAGAAGCCCCCAGAGCCCAAAGTACGGTCGCTAGAATAAAAGCACGCGAGTGGGGGGGACGAAAACGGCTGAAGTAGAGATCAAACGGGAGTCCGGCCCATCTCCGTCGTTCGGAGGGCGCATGCGATAACATCACCCCGATCGAGACGCCTGCCGTCGAAGCAGAGAGGAAATGCCCCGCCCATCTTTAACGAGCATGAAAAGGCGCAGAAGGGAGGGGGTGTCACTCGGCTGCCAAGCGGTCGCATGGCTGCCGAGAGAGCGCTGGGGCGTGTGCGCTATCTCGGCAGCCATCAGTGGGCGGCTCATAAACCCTTCTATGTGCTGCGCTTTCAATGTGAAGAGACTGCGAAAAGTGTCCCTGGAGCGGCCGTATTCTCTTAAGCCAACGTTTTGTAGTGTTGTGTGATATTGTATCCAAAAGAGTTACCATATCCGTGTAATTTGCACACGTTCTTTTCGGAGCTCTAAAATCGCGAAAAAAAGTGCATAAATTACGCGAGTTAATATGGTGGTATTACAACATGAACCACTGAGAAAGACGGTTTTAAAGTTCTAGAAGTTTGTAATTCCTGGGAATGCTAGTGTAATTAAATGAAACTTTGCCAAAATGAAGAGTATGTTGTACAGAAAGCATGCAGAGTTGTCAGAAACCCTTTAGCCCGGTCATTTTGCTGTTCACTGTTCTTGTGGCTAGCTGTGCACATGCGGTTTTCCGCCCTAGGAAGTGGCCAGGCATACTGAGCATGCCACAAGGTGTCAACGCGAAACCTGACGCGATGTCGGACGGTCTTCAGCTGTCAGCTGCAGCTATCATTTTATGATGCACCCTACATCATTTTTCATGGTCTTGCATTGAGTTACATAGTTCAGGTCATTAAAATTACACCTTTCTGGGCTAGTAATTATATGAAAATGGGGACAGAACGCTTGATGTGGTGGCTGTGGTGGTTCGGCTTTGCTGCACAGGCAGCACCCAGTGGTGGCCCCAGGCTACATAACGTTTCATTCAATATGCGAAACAAGTGCATCTTTTTTGTCGTTTTCCTTTCATTTTTCGCAAATATGTGAGGCTAACAGCCGGTGATATTGGACAACACGGCTTGCATCACATTCTCGCGAGATTGCAAATGGCAAGGGGGCGCCCTTGTCACAGGAGATGGACGCAAACGGCGGGAGATGGACACAAACAGCATTGATTTCATGTGACTGTGACAGATCTTCCGCATTGCCACACCTAGTTTAGGTGCAGTTTTAGGTTATTTCACGTGCGAATTTCAGCTTGACATCTTCAGAAATAGAAGTATGATATTGCCACATGACTTCTTTTCATTCATAGCGACAGACGCGCGCTCTAATTTCTACCTTAGGCTTGCGTCCATGCAGGCGTGTACACTAGGCATCTAGTATGAACGCACGTGAAGGATGCTGTGGCGTTCGACTTTCTACCTTAGTGTCGACGCGTTCTGTACAAGCGTTCCGCTCGAACTCTGCGGGGTATAAAAGCGTGCGTCGCCGAGCCGTGGGGTTCTTTTTTTCGCTTGTGACCCGCCGAGAGACAGCTGTGCCTATCGACGCTACCACCGAATTAGGACAAGGTGTACAATAAAGTGGCTGCCCCAAGACGCTCTCTACGTCTGGCTCCTTCAAGTCACAATACTGCGTGACAATATTAGATAATGTCAATGTGCCTTAAAGAAAAGTGAGAATTTTTCAGGAAACTGCGATTTTTTTAATCGTATGTCCTTGTAACTGTTTTTTGATAGAACAAGCAAATAGTCGAATTTTTGAAAGTTTTCAAATAGCATTTGCTATTTCACTTGATTCTCACTTAACTATTACTATTTGGACTGTTGAAGTTGGTTATTAAGGGAGAAAATGCGCTATGTCCCACGGTGAGTGGTCCATTCCCACATATAGTGCACTTCACTGCATAATACTTGTGTGCTGTGGCGAAGTTCACACTAGCACACAGCGGTGAAGCTGACACTTGGGTACTGTTAGCTTCGCTAACACTTCTGTACTGTGCATTCCTCCATGTACGCTTTGCCGCTTAACACTTCTGCTCTGCTGCTAAGTTATTTTAATCCATGCACCTCCACAGTTCTCTGCTGGACTGTTCATTAGGGCTCACTTTTTTTTTTGTTCTAGGAGCATTCTGGGAGCACACTAGTTGTACAGTACGTTTTTTTTTACCTACGTTTAGCTGTACATATTTTGTGTAATTTAACATGGAGTTATTGAAAGAAATATTTGAACACTAGTGAAAAAATGTTCAATTTCATCAGCACTCAGACATTAAAGAGGCACTGGCACCAAAATTTCATTGCTGAGATAGCCTGCGTGATTGATTTTCATGGATATGCACATATCGTCCACCAAAGCTCAACAGGAAATATAGCTCCACAGGTAATTTTAATGAATATTGAACTTCATGTATGCAATCGAGCATGATACGCTGCACATCGCGACATTGACAACAACAAACGTGACCCCAAGAGGACCCCCAACTTCCGCAGCGTCAACATGACAGCTGAGCTCCGAGCAGTGCAGCTTGCCACCGTTCCCCTTTTGCCGTGCTTATGTTGGTGGACTCGTGGCAATACCAGGGTAAAGAAAATTGTTGCCACCTGATGACGATGATAGAAAAGGCAACAAAGCCATGCAGCACATGTAACAGGCGAAAGAACACGAGCATGCGTTAGAGCTAGTGTGGAGGTGCATCACAGTTGCTTGCTCATTTAATGAAATTTGTTTACTGCATTGCAAACACTAGGTGGTGCCTGCTGCACCCGGCAGCTTGTGGTTTTTGGAGCACCCTGAAACCAGAACTGAAACAAGCTAGTCAGTAATAAACAGGCCATAAATAATTATCTGTCACATGCCGGAGCAATTGAAGTGCCGTGTCATGACTAACAGGCCTTCACCTGCATGTTGTTGCAAAAAGTCATCAGATGAAAAGATTTGTGTCAGTGCCCCTTCAATATTTTAATTTTCTTCGTACTCAAAATTTTGCTATTCGCACAGCTCTGCTATAGAAAATGCTGTTCCCATTCCAGTTAGAAACATTGTGAGGAACGCCATCCGGCCTGCAGGTCTGAGTTACTGTGCAAAACCCTTGAATGTGCCTCAGATCGTATTAGAGCTGTTCGAAAGTGAAATGAGTGAGTTCAAAATACCTCCAGCGTGTCTGCCAACCGGGAAAACCGGGAAATCTGAGCGAATATGATTACTCTGGGAAATCTCGGGGAAAACTCGGGGAATTTGGGCTTCTGTCAGGGAGAATCAGTGCGAAAGTCGTGGTAACGCTGGCTCTAACTATGCACCTTGAGAGGGCGGTTATAGCTTAACTTGCAGTAACTGAACGG
Organism: Hyalomma asiaticum; assembly: GCA_013339685.2. Lineage (NCBI taxonomy): Eukaryota > Metazoa > Arthropoda > Arachnida > Ixodida > Ixodidae > Hyalomma > Hyalomma asiaticum. The sequence continues at coordinate 40,149 of JABSTT010002353.1, forward strand.
ATGAGTGACCCCCTTCCTCCCCGCTCTCCGTCCGCGCGCACCTGCTTTTTTTTTTGCCTTTGCTTATCGCGTCTTGTTCTATGTAAAGTCTGCTCTATGTTTCTCGGCGCACACACGGCCCGTGTCCGAGTGTTATCTTGTGCGTTTGTATGCACGCAGTCTTTTCCACAAGTACAGTAGAACCCCGCTGATACGTTTTTCAGGGGACCGTAGAAAATAAACGTAAGAGCCGAGAAATCGGAAAAATGGAAAAAATGAGAGAAGTGGTGATCGGCACACAATTTTATTTCAGTGCTAGCGCTTTCAGTGCGCGCATCGGCACAGTCGGCTACGATTTCGTCTATAGGAGGTCACAACCTCGGATGTCACAACGGCGTCATCGATGGAAACGTAATCACTGTACGCGATTGCATCACCAACAGTTTGCATCGCTGTGCATAATTTTGCTGGCGGAAGCCGGAAACATAATGGGCATCGCCCATTGTGCAGCTAATCCTACAGTCAAGCCAAGCTACGTGAAAAGTCAATATTTCCGTCGGCAGCGGCCGCTTGGAGTGCCGATTCGCGACGTAACATGCGGGAACGTTCCCACACTGCGACGTAATAGCGGGGTTCCTAATACATTGAATTCTATGGGAGCTATGCCGGGACCAGCCAAAAACGACGTAACAGCTGGGAAAACACAGCAGCCGGGAGGGAACGTAACAGCGGGGTTGTACTGTATTGTAGAAAAAACTGTGGAGGTAGAGGGCGTGTGGCTACACGAAGCTGCGCGCCCTCTCTATAGGGAGAGGACGCGGCGCCGATTCTACATGCCACGCGGTGACGCGTTGTACTGCATACGTGTGGTTAGGGTTCTACTTTCTTGTGGAGATAAACAACTGATTTCTTGCTTGCGCGCATCGCGCGGTCTGCGGCAACGGCGGTGGGCAACGCCATTTCGCGGTTTCGATTTCTCCGAATACAGCTTTCTTCATAATTATATCATGGTTTCGGCATGCAAGACCCCAGCAATTATTATTATATAATGTACACTTTCAATTGAAGAAGTTTATATGACATACAGTGGAATACTCCAATTATTGCTCAGCCCTACCCAGAATGTTCTCAGGAAAAGCAATTTACAACAGCTTGCTAAACACTTCCATCATCATCATCATCATCATCATCATATTTTAAGTCCACTGCAGGATGAAAATTTCTCCCAACAGTTTGCAGTTTGTCGTGTCCTGAGCGAGTTGGTTCCGCTTTATGCCTGCGAACTTCTTAATTTCATCGCTCCATCTAACCTTTTGCCTGCCTCTATTGCGCTTTCCCTCTCTTGGTATCCACTCCATCGCTCTTACTGTCCATCTGTTATCTGTCCTCCTCATGACATGTCCTGCCCAGGCTCACTTCTTTCTTTTAGTTGATATAAGGATATCGGCTACTGCTGTCTGTTTTCTAATCCACTCCACTTGTTTATCTCTTAGTGTTACACCTGTCATTTTTGTTTCCATTGGACACTGCGTGCTCCTTAATTTCATCTCTAGTTTTTTAGTTATCCTTAATATTTCTGCACCTTATGTTAGTAGTGGCATAATGCAGTGATTAAATACTTTTCGGTTTAGTGACAGTGGCAAGTTTCTAGTCATAATTTGGGAATGTCTCCCGAATGTGCTCCATCCCATTATTATTGGTAGTTGCTCTCTTGAGCGCTGGTGCTGAAAGTGTCTCCGCAGACGCTTCCTTCCATGAAGGTCGCTTCTTTTCAATGCTATTTCTTTAAGCAGGGGGTGTAACCTTGATGAGGTTTTCGTGCGCTCTTGACCTTGCTGAATTCTTTGTTGAGCTTGCTGATGATGCTGCGGAAGTTGGTGATGGGGCACTCCTTCAGGCACGCAGCTTTGATTTTCTTCCCAGGTTGATGTGTTGGGCATGTCAATGGTGCACGGTTGGCTACTGTGAGGCTTGTAGGGCAGCGAGTTTATTGTGTAGGAATTATCAGAAGGCTCTCCAGATGCTTGTGCAATGCACTTCGTTGGGGATGCATTTGTCACTTGGCAGTGTGCGGGGTTTGGTGCACTCAAAGCTTCTGAATTGATATGAGGCTCACGATAGGTAGCTCTACCATTGGTTGTCTCATCCCGATGGGGAATATGCATGCTTCGTGTTGCTGGAAGTAACATTGGTATTTTTGTTTTCGTTGTTTAGGATAGTACTGAATGCTAAGTTCAAGTTGCATTGATTTTCAGGTGGTTCAGAACTAGGTGATATTGCGATGAATAGGACTTTGCCAACTACCGATTGTGAACTTGTGTCTCCTTCTGGAACCATTGTGCTAAGCTCTCGTAGGGTTTGAATCATGATGGAAGGGCTTGGTGCAGTATTTTCTCTGTGCCTCAGCTCGTGTACTGTGAACATGGTGGCTTTGTGAGCCATGCGTGGAGTGTTACGAGTGACAGACGAGCCATTTGTTGCAAAGCCACGTGGTGGTGAACCACGTAAGCGAGACAATGAATCAAGTGCATGTCATGGTTCAGTAATGACTGCAGCATTACAGCGCAGTAAAGAGGTAGGCGACGGTGACTTTTCAGCAGATGGCAAGGCTGGCGGGAAGTTGGGACTTTGTGGTAAACGACGTGGGCACACTTCAGTGATCAGTTGTTTTACATTGCTTGTTGGTCACTGCACATCCAAACCCGGTGTTGCAATGCACTTAATAGATTCAGAGGACTCATAGCGCGGTATATTCTTTGATTTTCTGTGAGGCCGTGTTTGCCAGAGATGGTTGCTACATGAAATCTGTTTGACTGTGACGACTGAATTGGAATGATTCAAAATGGTGGTTGTTAGGAGTCTTCATCGTACCGTTTAAAGCGGACGATCATTTCTTCTGATTTTGTTCCACGATTAATCGTTTTGGAATATGTGCATTAGATAGAACCGGAAGGCCTCTCCGATGACATAGTCATTAAACGTGGCAACCATATCCCAGTCTGACCACGACGCAGCTGTAGTGCTGAGTTTGAAGATGTTGAACCAGTCCTGTATGGGTTTGTTGTCTGCTGATCCAGTGTACTTGCAGATGTCGAGGTTAGCCGATGGTGCTTCCATGGATGTAGTCACTGTACAGAGGAACTGTGCAGTTCTGTGGTCGACATTCAGACAAGACGTTGCGCTGACAGCGTCGATGATGTGAGGCTGATGAGATGGCGACCAGGTCTTCACCCATTTGACTTGTGTGACGCTAGAATTGGGAGCCTTACTGTGGTGGATGCACCATGCTTTTATTAAATTGCACTGCACACCCCTTTTCCCCTTTTTCTTCGCCTTCACCTATTTATATATATGACGTACCAGGAAAGCGATACCAAGTGAAGGCGACGAAGAAGGGATATATATATATATATATATATATATATATATACACACACACACACACACACACACACACACACACACACACACACACACACACACACACACACACACACACACACACATACATACACCCCCCCCACACACACACAGAGTTAAACCTGGATATACTGAATTTAACAAATGCTCAGAATTTCTTGGTATAAAGAGGTTTTCATTTATATCCAGCTTCGGCATGAATATTTTGAAACACATGCAGTTGTAACAAAGAGGCAACTGGAGGTATACCTAGCCCAGAACACATTTCTTTCGCAGCAAAAACGCAGAAGGCTTAGCTCGAATCAACCTCTAAAGCTTTGTCATCATCACCATGACACCACACTTTCTAGCAGCGCCTCATCCAACATCTCTTTGGTAGGGATGGCACATTCGCCTACAAAGAAATATTTGAAATAATCCCACAAAATGGCATGCAGTCCAGGGCTGCTGTAAGCGTGCGCAGTGAAAGCCGAGCTCATGCGTGACGGTCAGGCCATTTCTGTAGTGACTAACCCTGCAGTGATACACCTAAGGGACTGAATAGCGGGATATGGGCGTCAACTTGCATGTGTGCTTATCGCTTGAAAAAAGCAAATAAATGTGAAGATGAATGGCATGATGGCGAAATAAAAAACAGACATGGTAAGCTACAGTCATGAGTGGTGGTGCTGGCGGCATGGAAGCCGCTGGGAACACGATATGATGTTTAGAGGGTGGAAGAAAGGACACAACTGCGGTGGAAAGAATTGTGTCATCGGCTCGAGAGATGCAGAGTAGCTGAGAAGAAAGTGGAGTCCGCTCAGACAAGCGTCCTCCCTTCTCGTGTTTTGCTCTGTGGAAGTGGGGTTGCCACGACGACTATGTGCACGCCATTCGTGATGACATCGCTTCATATTCTGCCATTGATGGGGGCAGCCTTGGGAGTGGATCTGGCTGCTGCTCTCGCTAAAATTTAATTTTTGGGTGAAGTTACTACATTGTTGGTAGGGAGGAATTCATTATACCAAGTGTGTCTTCCACTGACACTTCATTATACAGAGGTA
>JABSTT010002354.1:0-45178 GCA_013339685.2 Hyalomma asiaticum
AGTGTAAATTATTTGTTTCACGCAGTGCAACACTTTGTACCGAAGTGTTGACTGGGGCTGGCAGTTAGCCCCGTTTTAAAGTTATTACAAAGCTTTACCATTGCTTTGATGCCTGCCGCAGCGGTTTCACATTGCTGGCGGCTGAACGCTATAGGCCTCTATATATAGTGATTTGAGCATGCGTGAGGAACCCACAGTGGTTGAAATTTCCGTGGTACAACACCCCTTGGTGCTTCGGAAAGATATCGCAATTGGGGTCCGTAATGATCGAGCTACTATTACAAAGTTTTAAGGTTCAAACGTCTCTCAAAGCGACTCTCAAAATACATTGTAATACCGAGCGTATAAGCTTTTGGTATAGTACTACAGGACGCGAGGAATGCGCTTACATGTACCACAGTTAGGGTTTGGCGCCTTTTACGAGTGCAAAAGATGGAACAGTTATTTCGATCTACACTGTGGATATTTTATTGCGGCAAATGCCATCCGTGCATAATACAATGCGTTAATAGTGTTTATTCATCATTTCTCCATCCTGGATTTTAGAGCAGCAGCAAAAAGTTTTTCATTGTGTCTAGGGATGCTGGAGAATCGCTTTCATGTTTAAAGCGTTCAGCTAACTGAACGTTGTTAGAAATGCTTGAAACACCAGAAAGACCGCGTGCGCCAGGAGCTCCCTGGCATTCCTCGTATCCTGCCGTTTCACCAACAGCATGTAAGCACATATATTTACAATAACACAGAAGGTATTACGCTGCAGCAATATTCATTTACAGCACGAAAACCAACGCGCGTGTTTTATTGAAGAATGTGAGAATTGTTATCTCCATTTCCCCCGTTTAGCAAGGCAGATTTGAGGGAGGACATCTCCTTGATCTTTAGCAGTTCATTGCAATCACTTGATCATATTAAATCTTCAGGCTATTGAACATTTACGGGAGCGCCAGAGATGCCAACAGCGCCAGAAGTGTCAGGAGCGACAGGAGGAAAGCCTGGTGTGCTAGGAACGCCAGAAGCGGTAGGAAACACCGAAACGCCAGGAGTGCCTCTATCGCCAAGAGTGCCAGGAACATTCAGAACACCTGGAACGACATGAATTCCAGGAAAGCCAGGGATTCCAAGAGTGCCAGGAATACCGCAATTCTAAATAAGGCGACAACCACCGGGCATGAAAACGTAGCCTGCCATGCCTTGGTGGGAGTCGCCGCTAATTAATCGACGCCATGGTGGCTCTAAGTGCCACCTTTACATGGGATAGCAAAAACCGTAATACAAGTTCTTTCATCAGCAGCTCGTTTCTGTTTTTCAATTGCAAAGACCTCTAAGCAATACACATACACTACAAAGCACAGTACATGCATGTAGTACTCATTCAGTCACCTGAACGTGCTTGCGCTCCTGCAGTGATAGGCAGGCTCTTGTCGTCGATGTTCATTTAAGATAACAAAAATGTTAAAATCATGGTAGGGGCATGATGCGTGGAAGTTGCCTTTACTTGTTATCCTAGCATTCTTCAAGATCAATAGGAGTCACCTCAGAGCTTCAACAGTATAGCACTTGAAGATATACATAAATCCTCTCAAAGCGCTAGCATTATATTTCAATAACATTCAGTCTTCACTAAGCAATGGAAGCAAGATAGATAACGGCTCGATATTTCCAGATATCGCTTCACATCGACAGAAACTAAAATGAGCTGTGTACACTATCATAGCCGAGAAAGGACCACCTCGTGGCAGTTCCGCATGAAAAGAAGGAATAGTTACGTCGAAGCAGCCCTATTATCCCCCCCCCCCCCCCCCGTCGCACGCCATACCGAAAGTGGGCGGTCAAGACGTGGTAATATGTTCATTGCTATTTGATGCACCACGACACTCCTTCAGGGCTCTTGACGCCATTGGTCCCATTTAGGTCCACAAGTTGAAATACCTGGACCTCGAGTCTGACACAAATTCAAAATTTGGTAACACTTACGTCGACATGTACGTGTGCGCCTATTGTCTAATTGTCTATTTACCCCAGCAAGCACAACGCATATATTATTGAGGACACAATAGTGTTTATTTCAAGTTTTTCCATTTGAGACTGGAGTTCCAGCGAATAGATTTTCGTGAGGGTTAGCCAAACTTGCATATTGATTGATCACTTCAATGATCGCCAAGATCGTCAAGAGCGCTAGGAGACCCAGGAGCACCAGTAGCGTCAGGTGTGCCAGAAACGTCAGGAACGTCAGAAGCACCTGGACCGGTAGGAACGGCGGAAGCGGGGGGAGCGCCACCAACAGCAGGAACGCCAGAAGCGCCAGGAAGAACAGGAACACCAGGAGTGTCAGACAATCCAGGAGGGACATTCATGCCGGGAACAGCTGCAAGGCCGCCACTGCCAGGAACACCATGCGTGCCAGGAATGCCCGAAGATCCGACGTTTCCGGGAGGGCCAGGAGCAGCGGATGTGTCGTCATAGTAGTCATTGTAGCTATAACCACCACCACCAGCACCACCAGGCACCCCACCAACGCCTTGGTAGCCATTGCCACCAAGGCCAGTCAGGCCAGCAGCTATACTTGGAATTACAAAACCTGGAACATAAATATTAATTGATGAGTCATCGCTAATGATCTGTTTGAGGGAGCATTGACAAAATACAGGGTGTATCAGTTTACGTGAGCCGACCTTTAAAGAAGGCCCACGTGCGCGTGACGAAAATTAGTCATCTTGACTGACATAGACTGCTCTTTAAAATGAGCTGAAGTAAACAATTAACGTTTAATGATTACTTGCGACTACACTCTTCCTTTACAAGCAAAATTTCAAGTGAAGCAGAATTACCCCTGTAAATTTCCCCAGTAATGCCTTCGTACAGCCTGTAATGCCGACCTGGACGGCAGCTTCTGGCCTAAGGAGAAAATATATTTATATGTAATATATAGTTCCTACGTGAGGCACCAAGGTCAGGCGTCCCTGAACAATACAGATTTGCTCACAGGTCGAGTTGCCTAATAATTCCTCTTGTTTTACGTCCCAAACAATAAGATGATTAAGAAAGACGCCATAGTGGAGATCTCCGGAAATTTTGACCGACTGTGGTTCTTTCACGTGTCCTCTCATCGCACTCTACACGGGCCTAAGCCTTACGCCTCCATCGAAGTGCAGCCACCGTGGCAGGAATTGGATCGCGCGGCCTTCGGATTAGCAGCCGTGTAGACATTAGATCAATACGGCGGGGCAAGTCGAAAAGCATTAATACATTTTTTAAAGTAGACCCTTCTATCCCTTCTATACCTTTCTATCCAAGACCTTCCATAATAGAAACTTGAAGGCCCTTGAAAAATATTATAAGCAATTGCTTTTAAAAATGTATGAAAACAGTCTGTCGCTCATTGACAATTTTGTCGACAATTCTACAAACATCCGCAACTAACTACAATTGGAAGCCATCTGTGCGTTTTTTTCTTGAGTACGTTCTATAACCTCGTCAACTTTGAAGTACCTTTACAAAGATAGCAAAAGAAATGGCACGTACCAGGACCAAGATTGATAGAACTCAGAGGCCCCATATGTCTATTCATGCCACCGTAGCCACCATAGTCGCCATAATCGGGATATGGAAGAGGTCCTCGGAGCCCAGGAGCTCCAGGTAGTGTTGCAGGCACAGATTGTGGAGCCGATGCAACCAGCGGTCCCTGAGATTGCGTTGATTCAGGTTGCGGTTTAGGTACAGTCTTAGGCACGTCTTTAGGCGTCGGTTTAATACTCGGTGTGACACCTGGTCTACGCAGAGGTCTGGATCCAGGTTTCGCTCCAGGTCTAGGCCTCAATCTGGACCCCGACGTAAGCGCTTGTTTAGACCCAGGTTTAAGCCCTGGTTTAAGCCCCGGCCTAGGGCCTGGTTTAGGCAGTGGTCTAGGTCTCGGTCTCAGTTTAAGTACAGGTTCAGGTTCTGCACTGTCATCGCATGCGCCTTCATCTAGCAATATTGACAGAACAACAGCACTTGCCGCCACGGCGAGAACAACTTGCAAGCTTGAAACCTTCGCCATCCTTATTGGACCTCAAAGATTGCATGTGCTGACTGTCACCGAGACGCAGTTGTACGTATGAGTGCATATATATCGGTAAGAGTTCTATCCCACCGTTCACAGAAATAAGAAACAAAATGCATCATTTTAATCTTCAGTGCGAAAACAAAGGGATGGGGGGGGGGGGGGGGGGTGTAAGTGTGAACAGGGAGTTCCTTCTCAGACAATGAAAAACCCGATGTGAAAACCGATTGAGCGAAGTTAAATTGAGTACCGGAGTGTCTCTTGTTAGACACAAGCTAGTGAAGCCAAAAGTAAACCAGGCCAAGGAATGCATAGGGGAGGAGGGGGGAGGCGAGGGCGTGCACCTTGATAGTCTTCAACTGTATTAGAATCGTGGCACCAATAGTAAAAACTACAGAGAGCGACAACACACGCGCGCAGTATATATATTCGTTGCCTTATAATCAACTTTCAACTTTTTTCGTAACTCCATGACTCGGCTGAAGATTACATGTCATTTCACTTCTTTCCTACATCCATCAACGTGAGGAAGAAAAGATTCTGCTGTCTCATTTAGCGCTACAACTGTAAAAAGCCAACTATTCATGAGCACAAGTATGCCTCTCAAGTGTAAATGACAGTCGCGTAGAACTTTTTAACTATATCACACAGGATTCGGTCATGGTTAGAAGCTGAGGTCCTTTTTAGAAGTGTCATTACTTTTTTTATCTATAGACCGCGAAATTATTGCACAATATCGGCCTTAGGAGTGATATTTAGAGACAACCTACGGGAGATTTGGCTTTACGTTTTGCGTCTATGTTCGTACTTTACAGCATGTATGCCGCATTCGCACTGCGTGCTCAACGGCGCACCACTTTCCTTTAGACGCACTGGATCTTCTCATTCAAGATTATTCCAAAAAATTACAATATGGTCTTCAAAGAATATATCCTTAAATTAAACTGAAGAGGCGATATATCCCTCGCCAACCCAAGCTTCGCTGTGCTTTGTACATCCCAAATATTAAAAAACCTATTTCCTGAACGTTCAGATAAAATAATCGAGGAGCACATCTTTGCATGAGATGAAGCTAAGCGATATTTTGAGTTGTTGTTGTTTCCTTCAATTCTGGCACATACCCACCCTAAGATCTCGTAGTTCGTCCTGAATTTTTAGAACTCTTCCTCTTCCGGACAGCTGCTACGCAAAGACATTAAGAGATTGCGATCTATTAATCATCTAGGCTTACTTGTTTTGTCATTAGAGCTTAAGTACTAAATAATGTATATAATTATGTGGCAAGTACAAAGGATAATATTACGAGTAATATTTAAGAGAGCAAAATATAAAAAAGGAAATGAAAGTAACACACAGCATCTCATACTATCCTAGCAATGAGTTTGAAAAGATTGGAATATACTTTCCTACTTTATTTTAGGCAACTTATAAAATATGGGACAACACAGCCTTCATTATTCCCGTGGTGCTGTAACGAAATTTAAAAGAACAAGTTCCGGTGTACTATACTAGAGAGAATTGTGAAGGAATAATGAATTATTTGAGCAAAATTCTGCTTCCTTATTTTTAAGGACAGCTATAGATAAGGACATACAATCGGAAGCATCAGGTTGTGGCAACAGCGTGAGTTTTGTCTACGTCGGCGACGGGAACTCTAGAACAGGAACTGGAAAAGAGAACACAGTTAGGACTTCATTTATCATAAATATATTTTTCGCAAATGAGTCTAGCCCTCCACCGCCACCATGGAATTCACATAACAGTGACTTTCGAAGACTGTATACAGTCTCTTTTACTGATTCGCTGAGAAGTTGGTATCCCTGCCCATTTCTCATTTTAATACTCGTTATAGACCTTCTTAGTAAACGAAGGACGCTTGAATGTCGGAATATTATAAATGGTATTTTTGGAACGGTATTAGAGCATCGCTAACATCGTTCCACAAAAAGTACACTCTATCACAGGATTGATGAAATCCTCAATTACAATGTAAGTCGCATTTTTCGGCCTTGTTATATGGGAACACAGATTTGACTCATAACCACGGCAGTCTTTTGCTTAAGTATTCTTCACTCATGGCTGCCTTCAGCAGCCGCTGTTAACTGTGAACACTGCAACGATTTATTATTCAGTACACATTTGCAAGGATACAAGAGCACAATACAGTTGTCTGTAGGAAGCTCTTACGTTTCTTGCACTATCCATCTGTGGTCGTCATCAGTCATACTGCATGATCGCTTGTCTTCAATGGCACTCAATTCAGTACGAAGTATTTCTTAGAGAACTTACGTTACTTTGACCGTATCTGACGTGACATAACTAAGATTACATGCTCGTCGTGTACGGTACAAGGAACGATACTGCAGTCGCGTGTGGCTCACAGCCGTAGCACTCGTACCATTGTATGCGGGTGTCTGACAGAGGTGTTTAAGTTTTACAGGGGCTATGTGAGTCAAGGATTGAATAAAAGAGTCATTTCACATATCACTGAAATGCGCTCAACAGCATGCAAGCCATGCCATTTTTCTTAGCTTGCAACATCAATGTAGAATTAAGCGTAAACGCACAGACGAACGCGGTGACCAAGTGAGGGGAGGGGTGGGAAAGGGTAGGAATCCAGCCAGCCTGTCCTTAAAACCTGTCCAGGACAGGTTTTAAGGACAAAACAAGCACGCTGCCACTACGCTATGGCCTGCGGCTCCACCCACATGGTACACAGAGTAAATAGATCTATTGTAGACGCAGTTCTGGCGACGGCGCTTCTGCAACATCTTCTGCCCTTCTGCTGCGTGTTCAGCGCTGCGCACTTATATGTAACTCCATTCCTTATTTAAAGCGCATGTTTGGAACGAGTCAGGGCAGAATACAGTTTCGCGTACGTTATTTTGAGATAGCTCACATTGCTTGTCTTTTTCATGATTGATACTAGAAGTGCTTCTCTAAGCGAATGCAGGAGGTTTCAAATGAGCCAATTAAGGTAAGGAATTGAAGCAGCCTGTAATGGCCACATGGCGTTAGCGTATGTCACTGGCACCTAAAAAGGGTATGAGGCTGTCGCTGCAGTATTAATCTTCGGGTAACTGTTTGCCACTGATTCAGCAGAGAGTGACAAAAAAGGTCTGTCGCGTCATGGTATAAACACAGTGCGCATTACACATGCGCGCGTCGCAGGCGGCACTCTTTCATATACCGGGGCGATGTCATTTGCTGAATTGTCCCGAGACCGTAAGTAACATAAGGAGGCTGTGCCACGCCACAACAGGCCACGATAGCATTTATTCAAGAATTTCACAAGAGAGTTGTTTGCTGTGCATTTGAGTGGTAGCCCCTTGTCCGGGACGCCATTGGAATTGGCGGCCGCCCGGGCACGCGCCACAACGGAGCGCTGAGCTTCCAAGGTGGATCAGCCGAGAAGGTACTCCTCCCAAGCCTCTCTAGTAAGTATGGGGAAGAGTGATGAAAAGGAGAGTGGACTGGCAGGGTACGACGCCACATGAAAGGTGTCGGCGAGGACCTGACAAGTCGGGCACGTGCCAGAGATTTCCGGAATGAAGTGCCGGCGACCGCCGGACTAAGGAAAGTGTTAGTCTCAATACGGCGTAGAAGTCGTTCGTCCGCCTTCGCCAGAGGACGTGCGGGGTCAGGGTCGAGCAAGGGGTTTAGTAAAGAAAAAGCTTTTTAATGTAAAAAAAGCTTTTTTTCATTTTAAACCTCCTTGGGATAGAGTCGGCGGGAAGTGGCGATAATAATTGAAGATATCGCGGTAGCGTGTGAGCCTCGAGTTGCCAGGATCCGACTCATGACATGGAGGGGCAACGTCCCGGAGGAGAGAAGCGCCGGCAGCGGCATTCGCCGCCTCATTGCCGGGAAGACCTGCGTGACTTGGAGTCCAGACTATTCTTATAGGGTGAGGACTGAAGCGCCAAGGGGCAACACGAAGCAGACGAGCCGCCAGCGGTGCGATGAAGCCCTGGATGTATCGAGGACAGAGTCGGCGCGAGTATGTCAAGATAGTGCGAGTGGTGGGGTTGGACGCTGCCAAGGCGATGACAACCTCCTCTGCTGGAATTAATGTGTCAGCTTTAAGAGAGAGACCATTGATGTGGTTACCCTCGGCGATCACAGCGGCCGTGATGTGACCCGAGGAGGAAAGGCCCGATACCGCGTTGTTCGTGTTTGTGCAGAGCTTGGAATTTCTCTCCCTTGCTGTCCGTCGGCGGGGATTACGCTGTCTGCATCATGGCCCCAATGGCCGAGTCTCTGTTGACTCCGGCGTAATCAAGCGAACTATGTAATAGATGAGTGGGGTGTTGAGGTGAGAGAATGTACAGCGCGTGCAGCGTAAGCTGAGCGTGACCGAATGTGTGTAGCAGCATGCATGAGATTAAGCTATAGGATTAAAGTAAGGGATTAATATTTAAGCCACTTCGCTGCCGCGAAAACACCGCGAACAGGAACGTTGTTCGTTTATGCCTAATCATGACGTAACGGCTAAGGGTGTCAAGTTGTTGATGTAATGACCTCTCAGTCATGTTAGTCATGAATTCGTACTCCTTCAAAATGTCAGGTATTCCACCGGTTGGCGTTGTCCCAGTGCTGCACCTTTGACCAATATCAGCTCACCGTATCTGATCCTTCCCCATGCACTAACGCACTTTTTAGGGGCGAAGCTCCTTAAGGCGTAAGGTTGTCTGGCGTAGTTGTCCGTCGTAGCCACTTCGTTTTCATCGAACGCTGGCACGCGCTCTTCTGTCACGAGTTCACGCCGGTTCCTGTTCGTCGCCTCGAACGCCGGCACGTGCTCTTGTGTCACGAGTTCACGCCGTTTCCTCTTCGTCTACTCCGGCATCACTCAGTTTCGGTTTCGTTTCGTATTACATCACAATACCCCGAGCTTTAAACAGTTGTTCAGAACTTTTCTGGAAGGTAGAAGATGCGAAACATATACCACAGTGTTCTAGAGAACTCAGTTGTCTGTCCATACAGCACGAAGCATGGCTAAATTAATCCGGAACTCGGCACGATTTACGATGAACCTCCGGAGCTACGCCCACTCATCATCATTCATTCCGTGGATATGCGTGGATTTTTTTTTCCTCCTCCCATACTTACTTGTGCCAGGAATTCCCTTCTTTTTTTTTTCATGTCTGCGCTAGGGCTATGAATTGCACGGCATGTGTACGTGCAGGCACCTGCACGTAGTCGGCCACGGTACTTAACATTACACAGCATGTGGACCATATGACATAATCCGCAGCTACTTGGTGGCTTGCTTTGTCGTTCGCTCGACATTACGATAGCCACAACATGCAATGTTGGCAGTTGTTGGCGCGACAAGATGTTATGTAACATTATTGATCAAGATATTCACAGGAGCCTCATCTACACTTCTAGAATATTTTGGAACTATTTTCTGGAAGTGGTTCTTGAGCTCGCTTCTTACGTCGAAGATAAGACTGATAAGATTGTTGTTTATTCATTGGCGTTTATTACGTGTCACATTGTGCATTACTGCAGGTAAATATAGCGACAGGTATATGTTTGAATACAGATGGTTGATAGTAATAGGAAAGAAATACGCTTTGCTAAACACCACGGAACTATGTACACAGTACCACATTCAACATAGCACCTCAAAAAATTACAGAATTGCATGTGAAACCATTTGGTCCGCAAACTCGCCCAGAATCTTCAACCGCGCCCAAGTTATTGTTAGCGAGACCAATGATGCTAAATCATGCTTGCACTTTCAGGGAACTGCCGGAAACACTGACAGGTCTGCGGGCACACTGTCGAATGTGTAAGTGCATGGCCTGAACGTGGTAAACGGCAAGGCAAGACCGCGGGAGCTTAAAAATAGGGCCTCTGGCGCCTCCCGAGACTACTACATCCTGAAGGATCCAAATGAGCTTCTAAACGGTGGGACCTATATGAACACTGTCTGGAGCACAATATTTACACATGTAATCTGTAACTCTCATGCACTCTTGACACTTATGTGCACAGATGTATACCATTACAAAGGAAAGAGTTTGTAACATTCATATTGGCCTAGGGAAAATATTGATTGGTGTCGGCAAGGACATCTTGGTGCAAGAGACGACTTTTTATTACACTTTTCTTTTTTTATTGCCGCTACGTACGCAGTAGTGGAAAAAAAATCTTCGTGGTGGTTAGGCGGCCGTGTCGTCTTCTGTTTCTTCATATTCATATTCTTGATATTGTTGTGTGTATTGTGGCTGCCCAGATTGCCCACCAAGGCCAGGAGCGTAAGCGATGTTTTGTCCCAATGACTGAGCGATCATAATGGCGGTAGCTGTTGAAGAAAAAAAGTAGTTACGTTTCATAATGACGGGTATTATAACTAGTAAAAATAAATATTATTGGAGACCTTGTATTTCTTGCTGTTTGCTTTCACAGAAGCTGGCATTCTATGGCACATTTATTTCGCTGCATTCTTTTGCGTAGAACGCAGCATTGTATTAACAAGTTCAGTGTAACCCAGGTGAAGTTCGAACTTTCGTTATTTCCATGGACCGAAAACTCGTCGAACTATCGCCCTCTTATCGCACTTTCATAAATACACCAACAACACTGTATCACCATTGGCGCGACTACAACGTCCTCGTTACCTGTCACATAGATTATGTGATAGTTTAGATCTTCGGGCGTATTTACGCACGACGCATGCCTTCGACTTCTCATCTCTACCGCGGGCCATCAGCCTGTGAAACGATCTTTCGAACTGCGTTTCTGGACAGCGCAGTTCCCATACCTTTCTCAAGTATCCTTTCGCACGCTTCACTGATATCGATTAAATCGTGGGTTTGCTCTCCGGTGCACGATTCACAAGTTTTCTTTTTCGTGTTGAGGATGTCGCTTTGCGTTATTTGCCGCGGTATGTTAGCGGAAACAGGAAACCTAAGCTACTTGCCCGTTGCATGTGTGCTTCGCGCATATAATGTTTTGGGCACTACCATTATTGCGTTCGTAATTCACGCCCTTGCCGTACACGTAGTTACGTTTTGGATGTGAACACTATTTCGCTGGTTGTCGTATAATTTGTTCTTGACTCTTATTTCACCCCCTTAAACAATACCTCTGTTGAAGCAAGCAAAGTATGTGTCATATAATAATTTGTATTGCACAATCTATATAGAATCATGATTATATAATTACATAGATAAATTATATAATAATAATTCAAGCAATAAAGAAAATTTGGTGGTCGCAAATATAACCGCACTAAAACGAACACACAGGTGTGATTTGGAGCATGCGATTCGGGGAGAGAACACTTCGTGTGCAAATTGAATGGGCGTATGTGTGGCGTTAACCGCGCACGCTCGCGTGAAGCGCAACCTCCTTTTCAATAAAGAACGAAGTGGGTGTCTGAGTGAGCCGTGATGCAAAATTGAAGATTATTGTACGACGTTCGATGGGCCATTTATGTGACGTCAGGCACTATTGCTTGAGCAAGTGGCGCTTCATTTTTTTTTTCAGTTTTATGATGTCAATACTTAGCAAAAAATAGTGTACGAGTGAGTAATGATGGGGTTTGATTCGCAATGTTTCCATTACTTATATAAGCAGAGAGAAAGTATTTGTGCTCCCCAAGCAAAAGCAGCTACATGGCTCTCTTGCCAAAGTGAACGCCAAGCAGAATCGTGTTGTGTGGCAAGAGCCTACATTTATTCTCAGTTGGTAACCGACCATGAGAGTGTGAAGGATGGAACTGAATGGGACAGTGATGTATAGACGAGCAGATTATACCATGAGCACCACTCCTGAGAGCCTCCTTGAAATTACAGTGATGGCGAATCGTTAGAATTTGGCCAATGCAGATTATCTCAAGTTAATGATTGACGGGGAAAACTGCAAAAAAACATTAGCAAGCTCGAAAGCGGTACTGTTGCCAGCTGAATTTTGAGAGCGCATACCGGTTGCCTCGACAATTTGGTGGCACTGATTTGCTTTATTCCTTCAACCGTAGCAAATGCGTGCAACTGTGTTTGGTTGACTCGTACAGTGGGCAAGTAAGTACTAACAAAAACCATTAAATCAAAGCAGGCCCGACAACTTAATGACCATTCATTTCACATTACTGCTCCCGACTATTGGCTCTCAGAACGACAGGAACAGTTAGTTGGTTATTGCTCATACTGTGGGTATTTGTTAGGACCTTCTTAGTCATCTGTGAATCGCCACAATCACGTCAGGTCCACACCGGGTGCTTCTTGACCATCGCTTGAAGAGCGTCTTCTTTATTGCTAAATGTGCTTTTTACGTGGTCAATTGGTGGTGAGTTGGAGGCGTAATAAACGGCGGTGTAACTGGTACGCTATAATATTGCTAAAATGGGAGGAGTGCGGACACGAACACAAGCGAAGTAGACAACCCGGACGCCGCTGTGCTTTGTACTTACGCCCGTGTTTGCAATTGTTCCCTTTTACATTGTTTCATGCTAGTGTGCTGACGTCTAACTGCGTTTATAACACGCATAGTTTCATGCCCAATGAAGGCCCAATGCAGCCCCGCCACGGTGGCCTAGTGGCTGTGCCGCTCTGCTTCTGGCCCGAAGGTCGGGGGATCGAATCCCTGCCGCGGACACTGCGTTTTGATGGCGGCGAGATGTCGAAGCCCGTGTACTGTGCAATGTCAGTGCACGTTAAAGAACCTCAGGAGGTCGAAATTTCCGGAGCACTCCACTAACAGCCTCTCTCATAATGATCATGGTTTCGGGACGTGAAACTCCACTTTTTTATTATAATGAAACGGAGGTACTTAGATAATCCTCACTGCCCACAGTCGTTGAACATGGAACGGTCTTACACATCTGATTTCATCCACCTCTGGTCATGAAAGACTTCGCAATGACTTGATACATTGCAGGATTACATTACGTGAATCTTGGCCTTTCTTTCAACTGTAACTTTTGTTCGTTATATACGTTTTTTTTTGGCGCTTGTATATTTATGGGATGTTGCTACTGTTCCCCCCTCCTTAACCGGTACCTATTACGCGAGCCTCTAAGGCATTGTTAAAAAATAAATACGCAGCGCCAGAACGAACACGAAAGTTATGATTGGCGCAAATGTTAATCCAATCAAGTTTTCTGGAAAGTTCTGATAGATATGATTGATGCGTAGCCATGCCATGTCTGCTGACTGATAACGAATTCTCAGCGATAATCATGACAGAAGCTACTCTAAACCCTTCGTACATTTATATACTTCATCTTTTAGGAACCTATCTTTAGGTGAACGTGGTCAGCGGCAAACTGGAAATTAAAAAAGAAGACTGTTGCATATAGCATACCTTCAGATAAATCTATGAAAAACTGAACCTCTAAATAGATGACATTTATACCTACACGTGCATTCCCGTTAAACACATTTCACAATGTTATGGTAGTACTGTTGCAAACAAGAACAAAGCTTATATCATACTTGGGTCCATGGCTCCGCCTCCAGAAGGTTGAACAAACTGTGGAGCTTCAGGATATACCGGAGACACGGGAGCAGCAGGAGCAGGAGCAGATCCAACTGATCCAGATGAAGCTTGAGGAACAGAAGAGCCAGAAGATCCAGACGAAGTTTTCTTAGGTACCACAGGCTTCTTAGGGTCCGCAGGACCCTTAGGTAGCGCAGGTTTACGAAGTGGTTTTTTGCTAAGCTTCCCTTTAAGTGGAAATTTAGGCCTCCGGAATCCAGGTCTGAGTCTTAGTTTACCGAGAATAGCTGGTGCAGGTTCTGCGTGGGCGCAAGAACGTTTCTTCCTTTAGTGCCACATACAAAACAGCATGTGGTCGCAACTCGAAATACTCCTCATCGTTATTGTGCATCAGGGACTTCACCATCTGGCAAAGTGAGGCACCCTCACATATGCATTCGAAGCGAAGCGTTAAAACTCTGTCGTGCAAGTTTTCGCCGTTCAAGCTAGCCGAAACGTGTCAGACATCATGCAATACCACTTCTGTTGTGTGATTTGGGCAAGAAAATGTCACTGACATTTCGTTACGTGATATCGGCGGAAACATGTCACGTGACTTTGCGTAACGCGATTTTGGCAACGATTGACATGTCACGTGACGTCTCTTCGCGTGAATCTGGGTGAATATGTGACGGGAACATGTCAGGTGACATTGTGTTACGTGATTTTGGGGGAAACGTGTCACCCGACATTGCGTTACGTGGTTGGAGCAAGAACATGCCACGTACGTGATTTCGCTACGTGATATTGGGGGGAACGCGTTAAATTGCGTTGCGTGATTTTGGTGGGAACATGTCACGTAAGAAAACGTCACGTGACGTGTTCCCGCATGACTACGAAGCGACCTGTAACAGTAAACTATCGGCCAGCTCCGCTGCGATCTGGCCTTGCGTGCGCTAGCGGAAGCCGTGTACTTTTTTGTATTTTTGACCACATGGCGAACAGACCAAAACAACCTAAAATTGCATCTTCATAGCATGTCTTGCTTTTTCTACCGTCACTACCATTCTGAAAACTAGGTATGGTCAAAACTATTTCAAAACGACCTGAAGTCCTACTACACCCAATTTTAACAAGTTCTTAAGCGCAATTTTTTTCATAAGGCATAAATGAGATGTGAGTGGAATTATAATAGCTAATTTCTCGTAATAACTGCCCAGTCTACGTCATGTCTTGCCTGAAATAATTGATATCGCGTCCAATATTATTGTAGAATTCCCAGAGCAAAAACGTCTTTGTTGCTTGTGTTAGCAAATTAAACGCTCGAGGATAAGAAAGTGCACCCCTAATATAAACTCATAAATTCTCAGAATAGTAGGCGAGTACTGCATCAGTAATTAATACTCCGTGACAAAAATACGTTTTGTGGAACAGATGCGTACATGCTTATAGCAGATGCGAAGAATGCGTTGCTCTGGACAGCCTGGTTTTTTCAATGAAGTTGTGAACTATAGCTATAAACCTATTACCTATACAAACAGGTGGATTGATTGATTACTGGGGTTTTACGCTCCAATAAACACGATGTGTTCATGAGAGACGCCTTAGTGCAGGGCTCCGGAAATTTAGACCCCCTGGTGTTGTTTAACGTGTACTGACATCGCACAGTACACGGTCTTCAGCATTTCACCTCAGCGAAATGCAACCGCCGCGGACCGGATTCGATCCCGTGAGGTTCGAGTCAGCAGCCGAGTGCCGCAGACACTAGACCACCCTGGCGAGGCTTACGAATAGGTGGATTTCAACGACGTTTCCTATAATAATTTTTTTTCTATGAATGAGTCATACACCGTCTGAAATTTTGCCTAAGCAATGCACTGAAAATTTAGCTTAGCCAGCAATTATTAGGGCAAAATGATCTCAAGCGTTTAGTTTTTGCAGAGGCAGCGCGCACATCTCATAAAAGCAGGAAATCTATAATGACTATGCAAGCTTCACTGGAGAAATATGAGGGAGTATCGGCAGATATTGGCACGTGTGAACAAGATAGATAAACTGTAGAGCCGTGGTAACGAGACGGACACTGGTCTTTTCCGTAACAACGTCCAGTTTATTCTGCTCACAAGAAGTCGAGTCGAGCGGGCGCACGCAGTGCGTCGTAAAAGGCGAGAGTGATAGAGAGGAAGGAGAAACTAAGAGGAGAGTAGTAGGTTGCTCGGACATCTCAGTGAAATGAAAAGAAGAGGAAAGGAAGAAGGGAAAAGGCAGCTCGCGTTCTGGCAGGGGCCATGTGGCACAGTCGCCGGGGCACCCCGCGACGAGTTTTATGACCGCGGGGGTGTCACTGATGCCGCGCCGCTACAAAACACAGTATGACAACGCACATTTCACTTGTTCAGCCTGCACCAGCGAAAAAGAAGTTAAGTACGTCGCGAGAATATCCAGCAGACACCTTTTATAGGTAAACGAGCAATTTTTTTCCACATTTATATTACCTAATCTCGAGCAAAAATTGAACATTAAAAAGCTTTTCTGTCAAAGTAAAGTCCATTTTATAAGCCCACTATACTATTTATAACGGAGTAACAACCGACTTGTGCTATATATACATGCACGTAACGCAGTTTTCAGCATGTGTTCAACTGTTATAGTCGATGCCAATTTCGGTAGTTACAAGTTACTCAGCTATCCTGAACTTGAATTTCCAAGATCGCTCGCGGGTTTCCAGTCCTTTGAATAGGGGCCACCGCGTGTTTTTGACGTCACTGCTTATATTTATGTCCGCCCGTGAAGGCGGGCGCCCAGCGAAGAAAAAAGACATGCACCGTAATTCATCCTCGCTCAAATCCTCGTTCTCAGTAAGGTTCCGAAGAGCTAGCATAGCTCGGTACACCGTCACATGTAATCGCCACATACACTCCTCTTGCACCACCCCCACATCTCCAACAGCGGAAAGGCTGTCTCGTCATCGCGTACGCTGCACGAAACGGCTACTTGCCTCTCTTTCAGTTAGAACACATCGCTTATCTGTTTACTTAAAATTATTTGCCAGTTTCTGAGCAAACTCGAACACGCTGCTGCCACAGTACGGCAAGCTTTATTGTAAAACAGCGATATCAGGACACAGTGAAACAACCGTAAAAGCTTCCCTTTAGCACTCGTCCACCACCCACCAGCCTCCGATCGCGCTGGGAGCTAACTTACAGCACAAATCTTCGCCGTATATCGAGCCAAGGAAGCCGCTTCAAGAGAGTCTAACGCAGCCGCGTACGGGGCGGGTGCCAATGTGAACTAAAAAGGCGCCGTACTCTCATCCTATTGCTTTTAAATGGGGTTTTCGTTTTTCTTCACCCCCTTTAAGATGTAAGGATAGAAACCGTTTGTATAATTTTCACTGCTGCTTGTTAAAATTTCGCTCTTGAATTGCTTTACAAAACCCGTCTACTGCCATAGCGCATTTCTGCGCTGCAGTATGTATAAATAAATAAAATAAATAAATAAATGAATAAATAAATAGCCGTCGTTGCGATTCCCTCGTCATTATTATGTATGCCGAATATAATCGGCCGGAAGTTTGAAAAGTCCACCGATAGTGGTGCGGGCAAGCGTTTTCCAAGACAAATCTGAATGTATCTGAACACCTCACGAGGCACGGAACTAACCTCACCGTTTACTTAGGCTGGATAAAGAAAAATAAATTCAAGATAAGGCTAGAAAGAGCAACCAAATTTGCGTCATACCATCATTCTTCGTTTCGGGGGCTTCAGAAGGTTCAGGAGCTTCAGAAGACCGAGGAGACAAAGCGCGTGGTCTAAGACATGGTCCGTGCTTGTTCCTTACGCAAGGTCTACGTGTACCATCCGGTCGGTGCTTTTTAGCACTGGCACCAAACGTGCCTTCGTCTAGTATCATCGACATAATAACGACGCATACGGCCACAGTGAGAATGATACGTAAACTGGGTATCGTTGCCATCTCTAATGCTAGAGAAACGCTACTTGATCTGGCTAACGGAGGAGACGCTCTTTTATACGTATTTTACCATATTGCGCAGGAGGAAGACCAAGGTCGAGTATCATTGTCGTGTCATTTATCGGTCACTTCGCGCTCGTAATTCACTCAAGACTAGGCACTGTAACATCTATTTCATTTAATTCCGCCAACATTATGAAGAAGAAATAGATTGTTAAGTTGCGATAGCGTTCAAAACTAAGATGAACTACTAGATTCGCATATAGATAGGCAACTTGATCGTAGACTATCACGTCATTTTGCAACATCCCTCTTCTAGCGAATAATTGATATTCTGTGTAAGAAGTGCATGGAATTATTTCGATTTTCTCCTTGGCGCTCCATCTTCCAACTGCCACCTATGCATCTACGTTCACGGCGAATTTGTTCACGTGAAAATGTCTTCTGCGCAGTGTGTGATATCACTCACGGATACATTCACTCAACGCTGAGTAGCTACGTTTAACCATTCTGGATTCATGCCCTACATACTTCTCCTTTGCAGGACAGCGTCCAAAGTCAACACACTGGCTTCACACCATTAATTTGCCAATTTCAATAAACCACGTAGTTTTCTCTGGAGAAATCCAGGTTTCTTGGTGCATATAAGCAGTATGAGACGCGCGGGATTCAAAGCGGCGAGGCACATGCTTACTTGTTTGCTGGATGGCATTCGTATTACAATTAAGCATTTTAATAATAGTTACACACAGAATGGCACGCAGGCTGGATGAGCTCAATGTGGAGCGATGGCATTTCAACTGGCTGGAATTATCTTCTAAAATTTGCCCTTTGCAATGCGACTCAGTACTGGGGCATTGCAGCGTTTGCCCACTCCGCGTGACTGGCTCCATATGTCTTTTTTTTTAAAAAATCGGCGCTGTAATGTGAACACGAAGCACAGTAGTCCAGTTTTTTATCTCTCACGTGGCACCACGGCTTCTTTCTTAGTGCTTCTTTATTTCACACGCTCACAAGGATCCCATACAACGTTCTTCGTTTCTCGCACATCAAGAGTGCCACTTGTGAAAAGTGTCATGCTATAGAAAATTTTGATATCTAAAAGTGGTCTCTTGTCAGATTTATGTCTAAGAAAATTCGAGGTTTTTTTCTGCGAGATTTATCTGGGCCTGAAGCTATGTTTTAATATTTCGCGAAATAACAGGATGACGAATCATCTAAATCGTGAGCACCACCATTTAAATCTTGATCTTCCTTTTCTGAACTCCATTTCGTTTCCAATACCGCCGACCGGCTGGACGCACTCTGGGTGGGGCTGGGCGGCATCGCGATACTGAATTGTCGCAATAGCACCTTGGAGGTGCGTTTGAGCATCTGTATTTCTGTAGTGAAGTACTATCGTGAGCAATATGAAAGGGAACGCAGGAACAAGTGGCAAACTGCCTCGAAATCATACTTGGAGCGATACGCGGATGGCGCTGTGAAAAGCCAAGTGGAAAGGAGGGCGCTCTTCCACTAACTTTTCGCACTCCCACCACGCTGGCGTTTCTACAAAGAAGCAACTTACGCCATTTCACCGCTAACACGGTAGGTCCGATAATCGATAAGAAGCGATAATTGTCGCAGTAACATGCAGTGATTCGTTTCTTTTTCTTTCATTCTTTGTTTTCTTCACACAAGCGCATGGTGCAATGCCAAGTCCTGCACTTTGTTCACACAAACGCACGGCGGGAGTGCCAACAGTTCTTAGAACGGCCTTCCCCTCTCCACTATGTTTCCGACGTCGGCCGCCACGTATCACCAATACCTGGGTTTCAGGCTGTTTGCCCTGCGTTCCTGTGTTCCCTTTCATATTGTTCACGTTAGTACGTTTGAAGTATATATCGGTATTTCAGTAGTGAAACACATATCTGATCTGTCAGTCATATCGCGACACTGTAGCATCCAGCATACATGAGCAAAAAAAGAAAAAAAAACACTGACGTAAACAGAAGACAAGATCCGGAGCTCGGGGCAAGCCTCCAGAAGCGTTCGCGGAGCCTCGCGTGCTTCCCGAGGTGCTTCCCGAAGCCTAGCACCACGGCGAACTGCGGGCGTACCGGAGACAGAAACGGACCAGCCAAGCGCCCATCATCTTCGCTGCTTTGCGCCACTAGTGCAAGCTTCGCTAATTATTATTAGATGACACTCTTTCTTGGGCTACGTAAACGCGAGAAAATGTCTGTCTGTCTGTCTGTCTGTCTGTCTGTCTGTCTGTCTGTTTGTCTGTCTGTCACTTCATTGAACCACCAAGGGAAAACCGATTCAACGAGCCGACCAGAACCAGTCGAGCTACTAGTGCTGGTAGCCAACAGGAATAAAATGCTTGAACAGATGGCGCGAGAGCAGGGCGAACGCAGGAAACTTTAGTTCAGCACAACCTCCATTGCATCCATCATGGGAGGAGCGAGAGGGCAGGAGAAGAGCGTGAGGGTTGGGAGGGGGGTAAGAGAGGCTGTTACGTATCATGGGTTGGAGAAGACCATCGTATCTCGACGTCATTTGCAGCGGAGCAAGCAGATATGGGGCAATGTTATTGCTGCGGTTTGCCAAACGCGTCGCAAGGCGCCGCTATTGCATGCGCCTATGCCGGCGCATCATATTTGTGACGTTATCTGGTCGCCAGCACGCGCCCGCGCTGACGGGAGTTTGAACTCTTAGACATTCTTGCTCCGTGTCTTAGGCGTTTTCGCTATCCCGTCGTCCTCAAGATACCGTACAGAACTAATGCCTTATCAGCTGACAGCCGTCCCTTAGCACATTTAGACTTTTCGTACGTTTCTTCAAAACGTATAATTAAGATGATCATATTTACATTTATTAAAACGAAAAGCTGTCACTGCTTCGTGTAGTCATTCCCAGTAACATTTCTTATATATGCTTCCAGCAAACACAATGACTGCGCGCTGTGTTCTTCATGATTTTATTTCTCAGATGCTCTTCGTAAACTTATTGCCACAAAGAGCTAATGCAGCAGCATATGCTCGATCATGGCAGGAACTACTACGTAACTTTTCTTGCTAGCATTACCACAATGCGGCAGTGCCTTATGCCATCAATATCCCCGTCTTCAACACTTTTGAGCTGCAACACTTTTGATCTCGTTCTTCAGGAACAATTATTTATGAACTTTTGATTTATTGAAACAGTGTTCTTGGAATACTCCGGAGCAAACTATAGTTTTTCGTAAATTGTGCTCACCTTCATAACGTTGTCGAAATTTTCTTTTTAAAATGATTCATACAAAAAGAGGTCCAATGATTAGGCGTAGAAATCTTTGGAATATATATACGATATTGGTGTTAGTACATCGTTGATGTTCGACGACTATCGCGTGTTTCTCGTCGCAGTATATTTTCTCATGTACAGCGTTCGTCACCCATTCAGCGTAAGCCTCACAAATATAACTCTTCCGTGTAAAAAGGCAATGAAATATATGATAACTTTAGCGATAAATGACCCAAACACAAAGGCTTCCATATGCATTTTTCCACAGGCTCATGTGAAAACAGTGGCCTTTGTCAGTGGGAGCACCGATTGAAGGCAACATAGCAAGGTGGACGTTGCCGCGATTATCCTAGAGGTATTGAAAGCTGAAAACTTGTCTGGACAGATATAAATGTTCATGTTAGAAAAAGCGCAGGTATAACGCCATTCAAGGTAATTTCATTTCCGAATAATATGGAATGTACAGTATGGCGCATATACTGTTGCGTTTCTCACATTTTCTTTCTTTCGTTGCTGTTGTAGTCTTATCGCTGAATTTATTACCTTCTGTAAAAAAATGCTGCTGTTCCGTAATGCAGTGTAAATGTACACATAAAACGGCTTGCGGCGTGGCAGATCAACTGGAGAGGGCGTTACGCTATCTGTCAAAGCAGGTGAAAACCGGTATTATTCGAGCCCAACTAACTAATTGGCAGCACTGCTGGAAGCGCTACAGCCAAACCATTGCAGAGTTGGTTGGTGCAAAGCGCTAACCTGTCTAAACAAGTCTAAACTACAATATCTGTCGGTCGCGAGCCAAGTCTCTTTCGTCTTCCTCTGTGCTTCGCTCGGGCGCGATCTCCCACGTCCTCCGCAAACAACGCGACACGGCTCGCAAAACCACCAAGGGCAGAGGTTGAATTGGTGTCATGAGCTCCGTGTCGTCTGCTGGCAGAATTTTGCGTTTTCCGGCTATTGTGAATACTCTAGCGCACTACAGTTTCGACAAACCTACAACGCACCTCTTCCTTCGCATTCGTCTCCGCTCTGCCCGTGATTTCTAGCACCTATACCTTTCTGCGCACGCCGATCCCGACAGTCCTGCTTCCAGTGTCCGGTTTCTTCCTTCCAGCGTTCAAATATGAGTATAGCATAGTATATTCTATCTGTCTTGAGAACATTGGTGTTGCAGATGTCAAATAAAGCTGCAACGTACTTGAATTTACTGTTCCAGTGATACTGCTAGGAAATATTAAGAAAAACTCAAAAGCTTCGATTTTGTACCTTCTTTGGCCAGTAATTAAACTATTTAATGCGGTCCTACGGCAAGGTCTGCTACACAGTCCGATTCTTTACAGCTTCGGAGAGGATACCATGCCGTTCTCGTTTCGGAACCCGGATGCTTGCGTTTGCATACTAGGATGACCTCGTTGAGGGCCCGGATAACTACTGTGGCTTTTTGTTCAAGGTTACTTGAAGGTACCCGAAAACGGCCGCTAAAATGATTTCATGATCAAAGCTGTTGCAGCTGTCCTTTATCTAGACCTTTTAGTATTAGGCATATAATCCGCGGTTTTTCGTCATCTCCTTCTGTATTTCGTTCTTTTTTTTTGTTTACTACAACTCCTGTAACAAAACCTTTGAGGAGTCCACAGAATCTACAAATTTTAAAAAGTTTGCGAAGCTTCGTGTGAAAACCCCGCGGTCGGTGGTTCAAATTCACAGTTCGCCGACAAACTTTTTATTTTCGCGTGGCTTCAGTTCTTGCGTCTCGACCACGGCAGCGCAGGTTAGCCTAAAGAACCCTTTTTCAAAATAAATCTTTCATTGCACGGAATCCTGACGATGTGACAAGGCCGTGATGGTCCAGTTGTGTCCAAGCTGTTCTACTTCGCCCCAGACGGCGCTCTGTTACAGATGCGCAACGGGAACTGCGAAACGACACCGACCACCTTACGTTTCTTCGCCAGGATATACCAGCATCTAAGGGTATCCAGATGTACGGTCGATCACTCTTTAAAGAGCTTCGTAAAAAGAACACTGCAATTCCATTACGTGTGGGAATAATGAACGCATTTTGAAATTATTTTCAGGAACTCTCGTCAATTTTGCACCGACACCATCGCTCTTTGTCGCTCAGTTTGAAAAGATGGCTCGAAGTACAGTGTGCACGCATCATAAATCCCCTGAGCTTTTCATTACAGAGCTGCCTCAGGTTCCACTAGAGGTGGCTGACCAACTTTAAGCACGCCCGTCACCTGAAGAAGGGAAAGCGGCATTGCCTTCCATGAAACGCGGTTGAGTTTTTACTTAACCTTCTGGGAAGACATCAGTGCCACCTTCACCTCTGTTATTTGCTGTTGCTTGGAGGACTGCGATTTTCAGAAAAGCATTCGCGATGGTCGTGTTGTGCTGGTAGGAAAACATGACTCATCATCATTCGTCTAGAGGAACAAAGGCCATATACGCTTCTTAACGTTGACTACAAAGTTTTTGCAGCAGTTGTATCTAGGCGTTTCAGAAGACTGATGCATTCATTATCAGGATACCATCAGTCATGCTCGGTTCTCGGAAGAGAAGTTCATAATTTCTCATTCGTCGCGTGAGACATGATAGCGTACCCGCTGGCGAGACCAGCATTTGTTGGATTGGTTTCGTTCGATCATGAATAGTCATTCGATCGCATCGAGCACAGCTACATATTTAACGTATTGAGCATATATGGATTCCGACTGCGATTTGTTGAGTGTCTCAGTAATGTTTATACCAATATTGGTAGAGCATTGTTTCTAGATGAATTTGAAACTGCGCCGTCGGTGTTCGTGGTGTTCGTCAAGTGTCTTCTTCATTCCTTGTACTGCTCGTGCCCAACCTCGTGCCGCAATTGCTCTCTTTTGTGAGAGACCGTT
The DNA here is from genome assembly GCA_013339685.2 of Hyalomma asiaticum. Classification (NCBI taxonomy): domain Eukaryota; kingdom Metazoa; phylum Arthropoda; class Arachnida; order Ixodida; family Ixodidae; genus Hyalomma; species Hyalomma asiaticum. The sequence continues at coordinate 23,602 of JABSTT010002354.1, forward strand.
AGAGTCGAGGCCTCCTTCTGCCTGGTAGCGGTACCGCGAAAATGACAGCTATCGCTGGTATCCCATTGTACATCGAGAGCGAACACAGCTTACCGAACAACTTTCGTCTTTCCTCTGAATATCGAAGTATTTCAGGAGCTGCTCTAAACCGTTCAAAATATCGGCATTTTCCCGTTTGTTCGCTAAACACTGTTTGCTGTGGGGGCCTTTTGTCTGTGGCATATGAGGTGTGAAGCCCTTGCCGCAAGACACCGTCACCGCCCTCTGTATCTGTTTTTCGAGTGACTACTCAGAGCTACTGTACTTTCTTCGAGGGCATTGTTCTTACTTGGGGAAGACGAATTTCTTCTGCAGTGGTCGTGCCGTCCCCTATCGTTAGTTTATGGGCGGGTACCGGGTGTTTTTCAAGTGGCTTGGTTCACGAAGCCAGTTTATGAAGTGCTGTTTGATGTATGCATACACCATGTAAGATGTATTTGCTATCGGTGTTTGCGTGTCCCCGTATGCATGTAGTTTCTTGTATAACGCGTCTGATACTGTCACTTCATACGTTTGTAAATTTTCTACATAAAAATGCTGTAGCGTTCACGTGCACATATGTATAATTGAAAATCATGTACGTTTCATGGCAATTCATTGATGTTAACTTTGCATTTGTGTTAGTCCTATGTTGGGGACAACACGTCACCTGGAAATGTGTCAGCCGACATGTGCGAGCTGCGTGTAAATGCGTCATGTGTATTGTACTCTGTAGAGTTTAGGTACATAATATAGTTATAGCTGTATATTCGTTGCTCTTATTCTACTGTCAATTTTTCTCAATCTTCATGGTGACAAACCTTGGAATAATTTTTTTCTAAACACAGAAAATCTCGGCTGTTCATAAGAAAACATGTATATCTCAATTTTGCAGAGACTCAATAAGTTAAGCGACGTTGTCGATGCTCCGTGTGACGTCATTTGTTGAAAAGAGGGCGAACGATTGCCAGCTATGTCTGAAACAGAACTGAACATTTTCAGATGCTCGCCCCCATCCCCCGTCCCCTTCCCCTCGTGCAGGGTAGCATACCGGTTGTCCTACACTGGTTAACCTCCCTGCCTTTCCCTCTCTACTATTTCCTTCCTTCCTTCCTTCAGATGCTCGCAGCGCTATAATATTCGGCTGACGTGTTCACAGGAGTCCCCACGACCGCGTGGCGCGGCTGTCAGATTATGTTCGAAAAATGATACGGGCCTCGTTTAAGCCATTCCTAAATGTGCCGCAGCATTTCGCCTTCAGGTGCTACAAAGGTGTAGCACCGACCTATTTTTTTCGGTGCTCCTTTGAAAAATTCCCCGTAGAAATCTGAACATAAGTCGTGCAGTTTCCCCTCGTTATTTCTCAAAGCGACATTGTCATTCTCTTTTCGTTTCTTCCCCTTCTCCCATTCCCCAGTGTAGGGTAGCCAACCGGACTCCCGACTGGTTAACATCCCTGCCTCCCCTTCCTTATTTCTCTCTCTCTCTCTCTCTCATGAAAAACGAAGGTCTATTTCACAATTTCGGATCCTCACAGCAGCACAACTATCGCATACTACTCCTGGCCGGGATATTTCGCTAAGTTACACCAGTTCCACTTTTGCGTCGGTGTAACGAGATTACAACGTCGATGTACAAAGTGGTTGCTACAAGTATTTTAATACAGATGAGGGTGGTGTTAAAAAAATGGATGAGACACAAACCGTCTTTGGATCTCCTCGTCTGAACGTGCCAAAATCCCGACGCAGGTCGAGCACATCTTTGAAAGTCGAACTGGCTCTGCTGGTCAGCCTGTTGCCAGCCTCTAATGGTTACAAAAAAGGCTGTATGACCCCGTTGTCCATGGATTACAGTGGAATAGACGTGGTTTATAATCCCAGTAGGTATCTCCGTGTCCGTCGACACGTCGCCTTAGCCCTCCTTTCCTATTGGTGATCTTTGTCACGTTGGACCTGCTTTATGAATATCGAAAAGATAATCCAGATGCTGCATATTTACAGGTGTCTTGACAACAATTATGGATGGTTTTCGGCTCCCTTTGGAGGAGTTTCAGAGACCCGTATATGTCAACGAAGAAAGAGATAAATAGGTCCCTAGAACTGCGCACTAAAAGATTTTGATGACAGTAAAACAGAACCAGGACCCTCCTTGCAATTAGCCCGCTGACGTGCAGTTTAGGCTCTCAATACGAGAGTAAAATGTCGCAACTCTTATATTCAAGTACGCTAGCTATTTGCTTAAGAAAGGACGGTGCATGACTTATGGAGCAGTCGACGAACTTTTAATCAAGCGTTCTTTTCCTCGGATCGCTCAGCTGCAGCAAGACGTTTCTCATCATGATTGCTTGGCCGTGGTGTCCTCAGGTTTTTCATCTTTATACTCGAAATCATAATGTCTTGCTCCAGTGCCTGCAGGAATGTGATAAATGCTTTGTCCCAATGTCTGAGCGACCACACCTGCGAAAGGAGTTAATTATTCAGAATGAGTGTCTTTTTAACGCTGAAAGACACTGGAAAATAATACAAAAGCAGTCAGTATGACTGGTGATGACGTGTTTCTCATTTGCCACTTATCAGCAGGTATAGTGGAACAGCCAAGTAGGCAGTACTGTAGTTACTGAAAACAACGGACTTACCCACGAGAATGCAACAATGCTGTCGTATACCGTGCAGGAGCTAGTGGCTCTGCCATTCTGCAATGTGCTTCGTTTCTCTATCTAGCTCGTTCATCTTCAGCTTTGAATTTCCCCCATCGCCTTCTTTTTGTGCAGGGTAGCATACCGGTCGTTCTGCACTGGTTAGCTTCCCTGCCTCTCCCTCTCTGATATTGCCTTTCTTTAGCTTTATGATCTTACGTTCAACATGACGGCCATCAAATTCAGTTCCTTCTCAGTTTTTATCAATTACAGTTAGTATTGAATTAATAAATGGGTATGTAACTCGCACTTCTTGTACCAAATTCTTTCTGAAATTGTACAGATATTGCAACTTTTTCAGCGCTGGTATTTAATAAACAAACGAAGCACTAAAAATGTCAGGTGGCAAATTAGAAAATTCCCTATTTAAAGAAGAACACTACAATCAGCAGCTAAATTAAGAATGTGGTAATAATGAGCAGTCTAACTACAACCTGCATCCCAATGATGAACTCGTTTCTGGTAAACCACGGAACTATGTAATTATAAAGTGCTACTTATACAATGGGATGCAAAGCCAAGCTCTTTCGCTGCTTGGGGCCATCATTCGATCAACATTTTCTTAATATTTCATATATGCAGCTCAATGCAGTTTTAATTTTGGGAGTCATTCGCAGGAATCAGCAGTAAACTAATTTTCAGCTATAAGGAAAAAAGATACACATTATAGAATAACAAATTGGAGAATAATAATACAAAAGAAAGAGGAAAGAAGAGAAGGGTGAAAACAAGGGGACAAGTGAGAAGTCGGCCACAGAGCCCTGAAGAACTAGGGCAAGTGAATAGTTCACCATCGTTCGTGAAGGCCCATCGACATCAGCAAGCCCATAGCTTTTGTAGCCTTGAGTACAGACAGCACAGACAGCAAAGGGAGGACGACGAAACAGCACAGTCGCTACCGACAACTACGAGATGCCAGTAGCGCCTGTGTTGTTTAGTCGTCCTTTCTGTGCTGTCTGTGTTTCTTTTCCGCTAAATACGATGAATGTGAGTAATGGTAAGGTTTCAGTGCACACGCATGTGGAAGGGTGTGGGAAGTTTTGCTATCAAATTCATTCGTGTGTTTTAGATGTCTTAACTAAAGATGCTTAATACCTCTATCTATCGCGAAAGAATAGCCAGAATTGCATCATACCAGGATCCAAATGTGAACCGCCGGCAGGCGAAACAGCTTGTGGAGGCCTAGGGGTCGCAGCAGATGGAGAAAAAACGGGTGTTCCAAAAGATCCAGAAGTTCCAGACGATGGAGCTGTTGGTTGCTTAGGCGGCTGGGGTTGAGAACCCGGGTTAAATGATGGACTAGAATTTGGTCTCGGTCTGGGTCTGGGTCTAGGCCTAGGTCGAGGTCCACGGATCCATATAGCTTCAACTTTCACATTGGAACCAAACGGGCCTTCGTCAAGGAGAATAGAGAAGACAATAGTAAACACGGCCACAGCAAGAATAATGCGAAATCTGAGGATGCTTGCCATCGTTAAAGCGCCTCGGAGGATGCGTGTTTTCCTTTAGAGCGAGACTATCATATAGGTATACTTTAACAGATTGCACGTGAACAAAAACAGCATGAAGGTTTATTGTAATAGTATCGATCACGCCTTTTGCGCCTGTAAGATCGCATCGGATATATTTTTTATTTCTCTTTTCATTATCTCAAAGAACAAATGGCTCAGCCTAAAGAAATAAAATGACTGGTGAGCGCAGTTATGCACATGCACATACTTAGTACAGCGACATTACAGGTATGAAACTTCACAAGGAAGAGAGAGAGAGAGAGAGAAATGAAGAGAAAGGCAGGGATGGTAACCAGATACTAGACTCCGGTTCGCTACCCTGCACTGGGGAGAAGGGGGAGGGGGTTAGAAAGATGACAGCGAGAGAGGGTACATGATTACGGACAAGCACAACAAATAAAACACACACACACACACACACACACACACACACACACACACACACACACACACACACACACACACACACACACACACACACACACACACACAAAGAACGTTCCACTTAGAGACGTTCGCGAAGGCCGGTAGATGTCAGGAAGCGCAGTAGCGCTTGCACGGCCTTCTTCTGCGAAGTGAGATCTAGACGATGGCATAGGACGCCTTCTTCCGACAGTGGTTGGTCGTCCAGCTTGTTTAATGCATGCTGAAGGAATTGCCTCTCTGCAATATACCGTGGGCAGTCACACAAAATGTGCCCAATTGACTCTTCGTGACCGCAGCGGTCACAGGCTGCGGTGTCGGCCATGCCTATGCGGAACGCATAGAATGGCGTTACACGGTATTGGGGAATGTTATTTGCAAGTAGTGATATTGCTTCAGTGTGTGTCAAGGAGAATTACGTTTCTTTAGCCTGACGCAGTATGCTTCAGTGGCCACTCACGCAAAAGACGTGCATGCTCGCAACTGTCTCCTACGGTAAAGTCTGTACTTTGCAGGTTGTGTTGCGTGTAGCGAGTTCAATCAGCAGATGCGAGCTGTTTATATTTGTGGTTGATTACTGTATGTACAAGGAAAAATGTTTACCTACTTTCATCGTTCCCTAGCTCATCGGGTGAGCTCCGCAGCATTAATTCTGAATTTTGACGAAGAGTGGTATTCTCTTTCTGGAGAAAGCCATGTCTAGGTTGTGTATGCACAAAAAAAAAAATAGGCACCAAAGTAAGAAACCACAGGAACTATATTGCACGCATGAATTACCACTCTGCATATGTGCGTAGCTCCTAGAAGCTGCCCATTCACTTCACCCCGGCTATATTCTGTCTTTACGTTTCCTCATACCTACTTCATTTGACATGACTGTAGGTAACAACTATATTTCCTTATTACAGGAATAAAAACAGCAGTAGGATAGGAGCCACTAAGATTAAGAAGTCAGAAACTGAGGCTTTAGATTCTTCATAGCATTTATTAAAATAATACGCAAACAATTAGTCCTCTTGAGTACCTATTACCATGGACATACGTCTGAACCCATCGCGATACTTCTAAAAATGATTAGATTACCCCTTTAAAGCCCATACTTTTCGCGACTCGCTCTTCAGAAGAACCAAACATATATGGAGCCGTTCGCGAGACTCTATCGTCATTGAAACTCATCGTGAACTTTTGTTGCTTCATTGTGATAGCACCCGCATTTCTATGTCGATAAGAATGGTTTATTAACCTGAAGAGTACTCATGTCTAAAATGTATGCTGTTGATGTTTTTTAGGGGCGAAGCTCCTTAGGGTGTGGGTCGTTCCCTCCTCTGTAGTAGTATGTATGTAGCCAGCTCTAGTTTAATGAAGTGCTCACTAGATGGCGTGATGGCGCCGCGGTGCTCGCTTCATTCAGGTGTATGGGAACGTGTAGCATGGGAGTCTGTCTGTCCATCCGTCCGTCCGTCCGTCCGTCTGTCTGTCTGTATGTCTGTTTGTCTGTCTGTCTGTCTGTCCGTCCGTCCGTCCGTCCGTCCGTCCGAGCGCTGCGGTGCTGCTTAGCTAGTACGTGAATTGATCAATAGATGGCGCTCGCTGCGTGCTCTACTGTGATAGGAGAGCGCTAGACGGCGACACACAGTGTTTGTCACGTCTTTGATGATGTACTGGGCAAGATTCACGGAAGATTCACGGTTTTTACCGATAAACCTCCGGAGCTTCGCCCACTCATCATCATTCACTCCGTGGATATGCGTGGATTTTTTTTTAATGCGAAGCATGTCCTGGATAACTTGAGTCACTTTGACCGCGTCTGTCTATCTAGCCGCCGAAGGGATCACATACTATACTCGTCAAGTACGTTACAATGAGCGATACTGCAATCATGTTAGGCTCGTACCCATTGTGCCCGACGCGTCGTATGAGGGTACGCGCCACAGCTGTATGAATTTTATACCACTGAAGGACCAAGCATTATGACATCAGTAACCTGTCGCACTTGTCAGTTACGTCACGATTAACGATAAAAGAGCAGCTTCGTGTTCCGGCAGCTTTGACGGCATGGGACTAGCCTGAAATTTTTTTTCTTACCTTAGCGAAGACAACGTCGAGGAAGACTCGACAAGCTTTTATTTACATTTTCCATTTGCGCAATGGCCATTGATGCGAGAGGTTTCATGTAGCGGTCTTCCGTGTGTCTTTGATCTTGAAGACATCCAAAAGCTTAAGAAGCTCAGTAATAGCCAGGAATGACGTGGATGCCGAGATTGCCACTTAAGTATGGGTATCCACTGTAGTTAGGGTCACCACCGTAGTTGTAGTATCCACGAGCGTTTCTGTCACCATTGTTGCCAGATGAAAATGTGGGAATGGACATGCCTGCGAAGAAAGATTCATTGACAGGTCGTTATTTATTTTTTGTGTCGCAATAATTTTAGAGCAATTAAAACAAACGTTCGATATTACTATGTATGTTGTATTCCTAGTTCTACACGTTGTAACAGTGTAACCACGAAATTCAGGCCACCGCACAATGGAAGAACAACGCGGAATAAACATAGACAAGGAAGACGCACCTCACAAGGTGGCCAGTGATAAAGATAAGATGATCATATGCATTCCGTATCTCCATGAGTTCTCTCACCGTATGAAAAGGGTGGTAAGCCGTATTGGCGTTAAGGTGCTTTTCCTATCTAGGAATAAGTTTGGTCGCGTATGTGCAGTAGCGGATAGAAATGTTGAAGGTAAAGAAAGAAAGTGGAGTGTTGCGATGTTAACCACCTGGACCGGGATGTGTTGGCTGGATGTGGGAAGGGTGATGTGTACCTTTTCCCTTGTCTTGCGGAAAGTGCCATATCGGCTAAACCGAGACGTGCTTGAATAATTGTTTAATGCATTATAGGGCATGACTGAAGGCTCAGCCTTCATCATATTTGTGCTTACATTGTAAATATTGTAAATGTTGCAAATGTCACCCGTTATTGCGTCAAAGGTGTTGTCCCGGCATAATGACAGGAAAGCGCGAGAGGTAGTTCAAGCGTTCTTTATCCACAAGTATGGCAATACGTGCGTCGCTAGGCCATCGGTTACGTTGCCCTGACTAGAGATTTATTCTCTAGCCGCCAATCTCTTATCGAACACGTGGTTTCTCTAACTTGTTCTTTATATTGTGTTTTCTTATATATGTCTTCAATAAACTTTCAGTTGCCAGTCTGCGCTTGTGCGTGTGTCTTCCTTGTCTCTATTTATTCCGCGCAGTTATTCATTGTCATGGATTCTCAGATAGCTCAGCGATTAATCCTTCTAAATTTTTAGGCGACCTACTTTCATTGCGCGTCCAGCGCGATGTAGAAAAATTGAAACACTCAATATTTATTCCATAACAACATCTTTTACGTATTTTTGCTCATATAGATGTTTTCTTCAGTATGTGTTCATTGTAGCACGTACACTTGAAAGCTTCCTTGTTGAATGCGTTATGAAGGCACTATTCAATATTCAGTTAGCGATGGAGAGATTTACCACTACGAAGAACGACCGTACGAAGTCAGTATCCTAGATGTGTGCCCTAAAGTTACGTGCCAGGAAAACGTAAATTTCGACAATAACTTTTCTGTTATGCGAAACACTCCTCGTGGGCCTATCCGGCTCTTTTAATACACAGGTCACAATCAACTCATTCATATTTTCGACGAACATTACCAAAACTCTATACGAAGAAAATGCGTTTGCGTCATTTGATATGGTGTAATTATAATAAACATTTACGATAAGCTTTACAATTTATTTACAATGTTCAAGCCCAATAGGGATGACACACCTCAAATGTCCGACTGCTACATATAAAATTCTTATATTAAACTGCCTTATTTCAGCCCCTAAAGCATCCTTTATCTCCATTTGGTATCTGCTATGGCTTAACCAAAATAGCGTGGCAATTTTAAGCTGTTATTTTAACAAAGAAAAATAAGTAAGCCTTACGTGGCAAATGTGTCTTGGAATGTACAGATGATTCAGGAGGTTCTGGCAGAGGTGGAGATACAGCAGACTCGGAACGTTCAAGTTGGTGCCAACCTGGGCTAGGTTTCGTCCTTTTCCTAGCGCTGGGTCTGTCTGCATATTCCGTACCTTTTGCATGAGCTCCAAATGTGTCCTCGTCTAGCATCATAGACAAAACGACAGCGCATACCGCGACAGAGAAAAAAAGGCGGAAGCTCAAAATAATCGCCATTTTGTTTCCGTCTCAATGTTCTAGCTAACAGTGAGATACTTCGCATTTGGGCCTATTGTAGAAGGATTAACCTAGCACCAGTATTTATTATATTCGTAGTATCAATCTCCACTCTAACGCACCTGCTTCGGCTCTCACGATGAGGTGTCATGACATCTTTTTATTTCTTGAACGCCAAGGAATGCGAGAGTTGGTGCTGCATTGCTGGCTGTAATTATACGTATCTTTCTAATTTAAATATGGTAGTCGTGCAGCTGTCTTGGTTAATGACTGAGGCTGAGGTGGCTGTGAATGAGTCTGCGCCTTTCGCAAGTCATTGCTCAATTGCAAGAAGCGAACTGTATGAGCACTACTTTAACCCAATGGTTATTGTTTCGACTGTCGCCGACTGGCTTAGTGACAGCGTAGTACCCCCGTGGAAACTTGTTACGTACCGCTTACATTAAATGTAGGAGTACGCTATTTTTTCAACTGTCGCCTACTGGCTCAGTTACAGCGCAGTAACTCCGTGGAAACGTGCTACGTACCGCTTACAATAAATGTAGGAGTACGCTCTGACAATACGGCACAACTATGCGAATAATTTATCTCCTAGAGATAACTCTATTGCTAAATCAAAAGCATACATTAGCACACTAGCGCAAGTCTTGTAGTGTCTCTGGTTTGTGTGCGGTGTTTTTCCCGCAATTCATCATATTGAAATGACGCATTTAACAAGGGTTGGTTCCGACAGTCGTTCTATACGTATACCAACTGCTTAGATTCTTGTATGTTGTCCACCGAAGTTTTTCTGATCTGTTTCCCGGTGAAATAAATTGGAGCGCCTTCAACAGACCCTTTGTTTACTAAAGCTGCCCCTTCCAACTCGCAAGTCTAGTATTTTAGCGGAGTTGTCCCGCATTCTGAGGTTTTGATGCTTTCGAACAATGGTTATGGTCGTACTTACGACGGACATTATGCTCTCACATAGTTGGTTGATCTTTCAGGCTTCATGAAGAGACTTGGGGATGATTGCCATACTTCTTTGACGGTGCTGCGAGCGATGTTTTTCCTTGAGTACCGTTTGTTTTTCATTTGTTTAAATGCGCACGGCGCTACTTGTACTTGTGCCTATATACCCCTGCATTGATGCCTGACTTGACGAATTTCGGGGGGGGGGCCCGGGCCCCCTGGGCCCCCCTTGCCTACGTGCCTGATGGGAGTCGCCCACTTGCTCGCAGTTACTTTCTTTAAGATGCCTTGACTCTCTAGTTTCCGGAGTTCCTCGCCGACTGCCTCTTTAGTAGCGAAAGGCATAGACCTGGCTATCTTGGCTTCGAAGTTGCGAACTACTCCCGGTGTCGTACGGAAGACTTCTGGAAATTTTTCCCGCAGAGAGACCGACATCCGCGCTTGGTGTGACAGCACTGACGGTATTCCAGTAAAGTTGCAACTCTTCAAGCCAATCTCGACCTAGAAGCTAGGCATAGCCTTGCCCTGGTCCTCTACTATATGTAGCGGAAGCTCCGTTCTGCAGCCGTTATGTTCGACGGTTACGGTCGCCTGTCCTCTCAACATTACAGCTGTCCTGTATAAGTTTTTAATACTGCCTTTGTTGGTTTGCATGCAGTTTGCGAAAACCACTGCTTGAACGTACTTTCAGGCATCAATGTGACAGCTGCGCCCGTATCCAAGAGCATAGAAATAGGCTTTCCTTCAATCAACAAAGACACTTTGTAGCCTCGTTTCCCATCTCTAGCACACATCACGACATGATACGTCTGGGAATCGTCCGATTCCTCGTAGGTCGCTTCAGCGTAGTTCACCGGACGGTTTTTCGTTTTCCGACACATCCGTTTGCAGATGCCCTGTTTCAGCACACGCGGCACTTCGCGTTGCGATACCAGCACTTGTCTGCGTCGTGCCCTTCCCACAGCGATAACAAGTGGTCTTCTTTTGACCCCTTTCGTTTTTACGTGCCGACGGCCTGGTTTCTGCTTGAGTTTTCCTACTGACCGCATAAGTAACGGTCGAGCATTCTGCATTAGAATGTAGCTCCATGGTTTGCTTGGCAGCAAGTTGATTTTCAGTGCAATTTTGCACGCTTTTTCAAAGGTTAGTTTTCAGTTGCGAACAATATCCTTTGCGTCTCTTGGTCGCGCAATCCGCCACGAGTCGATCCCTTAACGCATCGTTTAGAAACGCCTTGAACTCGCAGTTACGCGCAGGTGTTTCAATTCTGTCATGAAGTCTTTGATGCATTCCCCTTCCTTCTGCATGCGTTTGTTGAACTTGCAACGCTCGGCGATTACAGAATACTCAGGACTGTAGTGTTGTTCTAGAACCTCCTGTATTTCTGCGAAGGCTTTGTCAGCAGGTCTGTCAGGAACTAAAATTTTCTGGAGCTCCCCGTACACTGTGCTTCCTACTACGTTCAAGAACAGTCTCAGCTTCTTTGTCTCCGGAACCTCAGTAAGTGCCACATGTTCTCAAACCTCTCGAAATACGACTTGATGTTGTCGCTGCTCGGGTTATACTCTGGCATGCTTCCGAAACGTTGCGAAGTTAGTGGAATAGCCATTTTGAAACGCTTGCCTTCTGTTCTTGGCCCAGTCGTCCGTTCCGCTTCGACCGCTGTGCCGGTGCTTGCTTCAGGATCGTACTATCATCCCATCCTCGTCGCCAGTTGTTCTATCGAGACGAACGCCGAACCCAGACACGAACGCCGGACACGAACGCCGAAACCACACGAACGACACGAACGCCGGAACCACACAGGAAGGAATGCTCTTTATTGAAGGAAGGCTCTGCTTTTTAAAGCGCTTGATCACTACGTCAGTCTTACGTCACAGCTCGTTTGATAGCCGATATCACAATAGCTTCGTCCTCTTGAGGGTCAACCCGTCCTTCGTCCAGCTGCTTGCGCAGGCTATTTGAGCGTGCGCCGCAAATAATGCGATACATTGCCAAAATTGCAATTGTCAGCTGTGCGCCGTATGTCGACAAGGAATGCTTGAATTGCCTCCCCTTCCTGCTGGCAGCGTGTAAAAAAAAATTACAGCATATCCACGGAGTGAATGATGATGAGTGGGCGAAGCTCGGAGGTTCATCGTAGATCATGCCGGGTTCCGGATTATTTAGTTAACGCGCACGCTACGAATCCTCATGGTTCAACTATGCACAGTGAAATCTCCCACCGGCAGTTCATTGCAAGTCAAGATTTCCAGTGTATATATAATATATATATATATATATATTATATTATATATATATAATATATATATATGGGTTGCCGGTGAACGCTTCTCCAACGTGAGCAGTCGGTATTTCTCAATCAAGAAACTCGCTAGGAGACGCCCCAGGCAGCACAACAACATTGGACCGACCTTCGCGCAACGTTGGAAAACATTGGATACAATATTGGAAATACATTGGATTTCGGGTCCCATGCTACACTTTTGACTAGATTAGTCCAATGTGGATACCAGGCGTATAACGTTGGAAAAATTGGGAAAGAATGGCTTTGGCCAACATTGTCCATCGTTTGTATTTTCAATATTGGTAAGCTTGTATAAACAATGGAAGCTCTACCGGTTTTTTTCCAGCCTTTATTGATGGCTGTTCCATCATTTTTTTGCCAGCATTCATCGTTGGATGAGGCAGCATTTCTTGCCAGCCTCTTGTATTGGCTGATTCTATATTTTCCCCACCTTTTTTATTGGCTATCATGCATGCGCTTAAATTTCTTTTGCCGAGGCTTCTGGCTCCAGGCAAGAAGCAAGAATATCCAGTAAATTATGGGAGTAACAATAGCTTTATTTTGTACTTAGTACGCATGCATGTACTGCCAGCTGGGAAATGAATTTTTTTATGTTCACGCTTCGTGGTAATAACGACAGCATAAAACGGACATAAATGGTCTATGCACTCGTATGTTAATGGCGAAACGTATCTTTCGAACACATACACACATACAAATAAGCAAATGTCTTCTTTGTGACACATTTTATTGGTGAGTATAAGAGACGTGAGAAGGGATTGAAAAGGAAGTTCTGATAAAATCAACAAATCAATATTCACTCTAAGTTTGAAGTCCACTGTATAAAATCAGCGTCGAGAAAACCTAAACGCATAAGCACCATAAGCAAAAAGAAGAGGCACAAGAAAACATACGCCTAAACCTATGCGACACGTTTTGGTTTACGTGTTTACGTGGAGCAGCTGAAGCTTGAAAGGTTCCTGAAATGATTCCACGAAACAGCTGAATTGTAGAAATTTAACACTTCCTTAAGTATACAGCATAAGTGAATGTTAGGATATGGTGATATTTCTGCATGCAGAATCCGGAACGGAGGGTATGTGGGGACAAACCGACGACTTCGAAAAAACCGAAAACCAGGAACAAGAAATGACCGTTAAAGAGCACAGGGAAAACGCGTTTCACGCAAGACAAAAACACAAACATGAAAGTCACACGAACCAAAACAGCTTTGCTAGAACCGATTACTTCATCTGCCGCGACGTATATACAACAAAGCCCACCACGTGTGTATTTACAAATAGTAAATATAAAGAAAATACGCAGTAATACATGCTATAATAAACCCGGCACACGCCAAAATGAGGGTGCGAGCACAACAGTATACGCAATGAGTAAAATAAACGAATGGCTAAAATCGGTACGAAGCTTTCAGGAAAACCTTTAGAACGGTCGCAACACGTCGAGGCTCATCTGTTCGGTCCAAAGAAGCGCAGGGCTGCCACTTTTTCACTATGCAGAAGTTTGCAGCCGCAAGTTCCGTGTCCGTAGATTACTCAGGTGTTCTGACTTCGTAAACTCGCCAGTTTCAGCAGATACACGATGCCCGTGCGACACAACCTGTGCGTCCGAAAAACCTCTGCAGAGTGAAAGCCGCTTCGCCTGCCTCACCCCCAGCTCGCTGCAAAAACATGTCAAACAGGTATGCGAAGCAAAACGGATTAGTGCCGCCCACGCAGCTCCCCCCTTCGCCCCCCCTGCCGTGGTACGCTTCCATGTTCGGCGGGCTCCTGTGCCCCCTGCTCGAGGTAGAAGATAACAAAGGCTTTTCTTTACCTCCAACGTTTTGCATATGCCGTATTTGCTCATGCATAACTTATACCGTGCTTACTCGCAAATACCACGTAACTCGTGTTTTTTTTTTCCATGCATCTAGGAGTTCCAAAAGGTGCGTAAATTACATGCGAATTTCGCAAATACTTTCGGAATATCGCGTAAGGAATCTTTACGCGTGCTGATCTGAGATGCGTGAAATGAAATGTATCACAAAAACGAATGCAGCTTTCACTCAACACAATGCGTACCTCAACAGCCAAATGCATTCGTGGGCTACATTCAAGCATTAGCGGATGTGCGACTCGGAATCGTCGTCACTGGTGCTGTCAGCAGCATCTCTAAACTCCAGTATCAAGAGCGACTCGTGTTCACGTGGCAAAATTATCGTGGCGGAACGGTTCTCAGTTAATCGGCAAACACTACGTTGAATTTTTTTATAGGAATCGCCAGTATGTCGCTATTAAACAATCAAAATGCGACCGGCTATGGCGAAGCCTGGCTACCGAACACTCAGTACCGAAAAAGGACAACACTAGCCTGCGCCACGTGGCACTGGGTGTCATGGGGAGAGCATGCAAGTAATAGTTGCGTAAAGCCGTACATAAATTGGGAGTGCAGAAATTACGCGTGGCGCTAATTGTGCGAGTGCACATGTAATATATATTAACGTTGTTTCAAATGAAAAAGAGATCATTGCTTCTAATATGTCATGTACTTCCCAATGTGAACAACATAGGCACGACAGTATTACGTCTGGACAATATTGTCTCGCAAGCAGCATTGGCTGTCCTGTATTGAAGAAACCAGACAGAATGTCTGGACATAATACACAGCCTACTTCGATTATTTTGGAAATATTGCAATGACAACAGATAAAGTGACCTGTTAGGCATGCACGTGGCTCGGAAGCCACTAACATGCTGCTGGGCATTTTGGACCATATGATGGCGTTGTAGAATGTAGTTTGCTCAACTTCCAATGTGCCAGTTCTAGTCTACTTCACACACACTTAGCTAGAACTTGCGCAAATAAACAATTACGTAAATTATAGAGATAATTTTTCCTGCGGCACTGAATACATACACAATGATTTTTCTGAACTCATTTGCGGCACCGAGTCCCCTTCATATTGGTAAAACAGGAAAACAATCATGTGTACTTGCCACCATGTGTACCTGCCTCCCGATATATCATGTGTACTTGCAAATGTTACCAACATTGATGCTACAACTCTTGTGTGTGGACAATATTGTCCGACACAGAACATTGGAAGTCCAGCATTGGCTATACAGTGAGATTGATTGGACAATATATACAGCCTGCCGCCATTACATAACCAATATTGATAGGACTATGTAGAACTGACCCATCATTACCATCCTTGTGCACTGGACGCACCAATAATGTATGCTGAGTGGCAACTATGGCCCACATTTGCCTTCTTTACAGGATGGAAGAACCAATATTGCAAATTGAATGGTTACGATGGGCCATTGTTGGAGGCCTTAATAGATGGATTTCCAACGCTGGCTTATGAGTGGTATCACAGGGCCTTCATTGGACCTCCGTAAGCCAACAAAAAAACAATATTGGGCCGAGCATCTGTGCTGCCTGGGGCTGCTTGCCCCAACGTTGTCTCTCGCGCGTGAGGGCGCGTTCTCCTTCTTCGCGAGCTGGTAGCGTTCCTCTAAGATGATGATGATTGTGGTTCGGTCAGGAAAGGACGCTAATTTCTGCAGCCCATGTAGGGAGCACGGCTAAGCGTCCGTAGGGGTGGGGGTAAGGGAGTGAAAGGGAGTGAAAGGGATAGAGAGGAGAGAAAGGCCGTAGTGGAGGGCTCCGAAATTTTAGACCACCTGGGGTTCTTTAGCGTGCACTGACAACGCACAGTACACGGGCCTCTGGCATTTTCGCCTCCATCGAAAATGCGACCGCCGCGGCCGGGTTCGAACCCGCGCATTTTGGGTGGCAGCCGAGTACCGTAACCACTACACCACCGCGGCGGAAAGAGCGTTTCCATAGCCAACGCGCGCCTTTCGCTCTCACTGTCTCTCTCTCTCACACAAGACAGCAGAGGCACGCGCAGGGAGAGAGAGAGAGCCACGCGCCGGGAAGCACGCGCCGAGGGCGAGCGCGTGCCTTCCGGCACGCGGGTAACGCCTGACGACTGACGCGTGACGCGTGACAAGGTTAGACTAAGAGGAGCTTCGCCCCTAAAACTTGTAGCTCTCAGCTGGTTCGTGACGCTTTGGGTCGTAGTAGCTATTCAAAACTGTAACTGCCTCGTCATACGTGAGCGAACTGAGGTTTTCGGCGCGATTCGACCAGTTAGCACTTGCACCGTTTGCGTGCTGAGAGCAGCCACAAGCAGCGCGCGTTGCTTCTTTGAGTCGGTGATGTCATTGGCTTCAAAATACGCTTCAGCCCTTAGAAGATATGGTTTCCACTTATCTCTGGTCCCGTCGAACATCGGTAGCTGAAAACTGGCCATGGTTCTCCTTTGAGCTTTGAGGTTTTCGCTGCAGCACAGGCCGCCAACAGGAACTCTGCCCCGGGGTCCGATAGAATTACCAACGCCATGATCCGAAATCTCAGCAGCAAAGTCCTTGAACAGATTACGCACTTCCTTAACGACCAGTGCTGGTCCCAAGGTCACGTTCCCCGGAATGGAAGGATCCCACGATAATAACTATACCCAAGCCAGGTAAAAAACCTTCTCTCGGAGCCTTGCGGCCCATTTCGCTCACGTCTTGTATGGGAAAGCTCCATGAGCGAGTGATACAAGCACGGCTTCAAAATTTCATAGAGGACGAAAATTTTTTCCCAGCAACCATGATCGGCTTTCGTAACGGGCTATCGACCCAGGACACCTTCCTCCTTTAAAAGGAAGAGGTTTTGAGTACGGTGCTCCGTGGCGGCGAACATTTGATCTTAGCCCTCGATCTCAAAGGGGCATTTGATAACGTTTCACATGAGGCCGTTCTCTCAGAGCTCAACGCAATCGGCTGCGGAGAGCGAATATTCAACTATATTAAATCCTTCCTCTCCGGGCGGACGGCCATCATCGGAATTGGTGAGACAAGGTCGGAACAGTTCTCGATGCCTAACAAGGGAACACCTCAAGGGGCGGTCATCTCCCCTTTGCTCTTCAACATTGCTATGTGCAGACTTGCGCGTGCACTTGACGAGATCCCGCATCTTGGCTACACATTGTATGCGGATGATATTACCCTTTGGGCCACGAAGGGGTCGTTGGCGCAAAAAGAGCAAACCCTACATGCTGCCGCGACAGCCGTAGCGGATTTCGCAAGAAATAGCGGCCTCAGCTGCTCGCCAGAAAAATCTGAACTTATACGAGTGCGCAGTAAGTACTACAAGAGCAACGGCAACATAAACTTAGAGGTTGACGGTCATGCCCTTGCAGAGGTGACCCAGGCCCGTATATTAAGTTTCTGGGTGCAAGGAAATGGCAAAGCCAGGGACACCATAACAACCTTAAAAACATCAGTTAAGCAGATTGCTAGAATGATTCGGCGAATCACTTATCACAAGAAAGGGATGAAGGAGAACGATACCCTCCGTCTTGTTCAGGCCTTGATTATGAGCAGGGTGGCCTTCCGTACCACTCACTCGACAAAAGTGAGGAGAGCCAGGTGGACTCCCTCATTAGAAGCGCATTTAAGGCAGCACTCGGTCAGTACACCGACAGAGCGACTGTTAGCACTTGGTATACACTATGCTGAGCTCAGTGCGGCGGTCCTCATCTCTCAGAGGAATCGCCTAAGTCAAACTGCAGCAGCCAGGACAATACTCAGTAGGGTAGGAATCTCTCCGTATCCACAGCTCACGATCTCGCCAGTGCCAAAAAAATATGAATCGCGACTGTCACGCTCAACGACGTGCTGCGAGAGTCAAGTGGCTCCGAAAACAGCTCGAGTCAACGCCCAACGTAACATACGTCGATGCGGCCAGTTACGACTGGCACAAGCACGTAATTACGGTCGTTGACAACAATATGAGGCTGCTGACGAGCGCCTCCCTACGTACGACCTCGGTCACAAAGGCAGAGGCAACTGCAGCCATCGCTTTAGCATTGAGGTTTCATGAGCGTAGAGGAGAGCCATCAGTAATTCTATCCGGCTCTCAAGAGGCATGCCGGCTCTTTCTAACCGGCCGCCTTCCAGCCACGGCGCTTAGGCTGCTGGGACCCACACCCACTCGCCACCATTGGTTGATCTGGTGCCCGGGCCACGCAGGGCTTGAAGGCAACGAAAGGGCGGACGCTCTAGCTCGCGCGCTTTGTAACCGAGCGGAGGGTCCCTCTAATTCGTTAGCCATGTCATGAGGAGGAAGCCATGTCAGATGTCATGAGGAGGAAGGATAATAGGTGGACAGTAAGAGCGACGGAATGGATACCACGAGAGGGAAAACGCAACAGAGGTAGGCAAAAGGTTAGATGGAGCGATGAAATTAAAAAGTTTGCTGGCATAAAGTGGAACCAACTCGCTCAGGATAGGGTGGATTGGAAATCGTTGGGAGAGGCCTTCGTCCTGCAGTGGACCTAAACAGGCTGATGATGATGATGATGATGATGATGATGATGATGATGACCAATTCTAGCTAGGGAGATTCTTGTGCACCAGCGCTTCACGCGACAAAAATACGGGGCGCCTCATAAGTCCCTTAGTGGTGAAGATGCCGTCGATCTTCGCAAAATTCAGACAGATGTTTACCCCCATCTATTGAAACTACACGCAATATTTCCGACTCTATACCCGGCCGTGTGTCCGTGGTGCGGCGGTAGGCCGACTCTCTACCACATATCGTGGGGATGCGCGAGCAAACCAACCGACTTAGCTTGTTATCTCGGCAGCACTTTAATGCCTAGTACGGAGCAGTGGGAGGCACAACTCGCCAGCTCGGACCTGTGGGAGGCACACCTCGCCAGCTCGGACCTGGGCGTGCAAATGGCGCTCCTGGATCAAGTCCGGCGCGGGCAGCCAAAGCCAGCGGAGCCCTGGACGTAGGGCCCCAACCATAGAAGCTCCAAGTTCACCCTTCCCCCTTTCATTCTAATAAAGTTACTTCTCTCTCTCACGTAGCGGCAGTCCGCATGCACCCCTGTGTTGGGCTACTTTCACCGTATCCGTGACCTCGTCGCCGCTGTAGTAACCACTGCGGCAGGCCGCAGCAGTAACGACACTCTAGCTGGTGGTGGAACAAGAACGTTTATTCAGGCACAGCTGCCGTAATATACAGTGCAGGGGGAAAGGGAAACCTAGGAGATATCAGAATGCGCGCGCACAGCTGTCTTGGCTGGTGGGCCGCGATGAACAACTCAACAAAACATAACAATAAGCTGTTTTGCTCTTGACATCACTGTTAAGATGGCATCACATTCAGCCTGTAGACGCCGCAGTCCCTTCTCAACTTCTTCACAGAGGCCAATGACATCCTGTGATGGTGAAATAAGCCCACCCAGGCTCTTCCGTTTAATTATAGGTGCCAGCTTATCTAAGTGCATGGCTGCGATGCACTGTTCACAGGTAGTTGTTGCACAAACTTTTCGAACAATGAAGCCTGCTATGTATGGCACCACAGAACCGACAAAAGCAGAGAGGCTTTCGGGCCAGTCAATACAATGTGGGTAGTTGTGGTCATTCGGTGAATTTCGAGTTTGAAATTCGGCAGTTGAACGCTTCGAGATCAGCGCTGTTGGCTTGGAGGTTATCCGCTGACGGTTCTTGTGCTTTGACGGATCATGTGCTCTGACGCAGGGAGCACTTCCACTGCATCCGATACAGCATGAGATCCTTCAGCGAAATCGTTCATCTCTTCGTTGGTGAATGTGGGTTCAGGAAGTGCTCGATCTCTAGGTGGCTTTCGCTTCCTTGGACACTGCCAACATAAATATGTACACCCTATTACATTAACCACTATAGCTTCAGGGAAAATGCGGGATTTTAAGGGGTATGGAAAGATGGAAACTCAAGACAAAGAAAAAAGCGGAAATTAAGGAGGCAGGCTGAACGTTTTGACAATTACACTTCGATTGATATTAGTGTTCTTCTTCTCAAGTGGAAATTGGTTAAGCGGGTGACTGAGATGAAAGGATTGGCTTGAGCTGAGTGACAGTTTTTGAATAGGTGGAAGGGCTCTTGTGTTACTGAGAGAAGGAACATGTAAGAATCTACATGCCATACTAGGTGACAGAGGACACGAGCCCCTAAGAAGGCGAATTATCATCGCCAGATGACTCGTCATCATGTTCTCTAACACTCTTACCATTCTACTAAACGAGCCGGGCCTGGTACCTTAAAGAAAGACGACGCATGCCGTGTCAGCCGCTGAAAAACCATAAAGTCTCCCAAGCGTCCGCCGCTCATTTGGTGAAAAAATTGTGCACTTATGCGGAAGCAGTTGGCTAAGTGGAATATGCCTACTCTGAATGGGAAAACGGTTGGTACAGCTAACATTTCATTTACACTTCTTGCACCGATCTGCTCGGTTTTGTTCAAAGCAGGATTCTCCAAGTGATCCTGCACGAATTCATTTGCTAGTTCACCAGAGTATTAAAAATGAAGGATGATAACGAAATCTAACACGCTGACATCGGGTACGTATATGAGCCTACTCCCCTTTACAAGAATGGCCAAGAGGTGCAGTTCACCCAAACTATTTAACCTTGATGCGTTGTTCCAGTCGCAGATATAATGAGGTAGAATAAGTGTTTTTATAAGTGTCTCTTACTCTAGCGGACAACGAAAAGCATAAAATACCTTCCTCAGGAATAAAGCGGCGCAACATAAGCTAATAAGTACGTAACATATATCGCTTTGCGCACTTGAATTCGCCATTCACACTAGTACGCGCCTGTCAAAGGTCGGTAGTGAGGACTTTTGTTAAGTATAAGCGCGACGTGCTCGAAAATGGCGCTTGGTGGTTCAAAAACTTATTACATTTTTATAAGGTTGTGCGTTACTTCGCTATGTTAGTTGAACTAAACGGAGCTGTAAGTGCATCGGAAGTTTAACGCGGACACCCGCTCGAAAAGGCTACGTCCGTTTGCAAGGATTATATATTAGAAAGCCGCCAGTTTCACCAAAGCATGACGAGGCCTCCAGCCTAAACAAAATGCGATTTCGACGGGGACAGAGAAGAAGACGAAACACACACAGCGCAACTTTCAACTTTATTGGGAAATGAAGGCAGCATCACTTATATGTGTTCGCCACACGTGGCATTTGGCATGCGCTCTATGTTCCATGGGCACCGAATATTCCAGTCTGACAGTGCAAGGGAGGCTACGCTTACGCAAGTTTCTCGACGTTCCCAAATCATTTTCGCTTCGACGATAAGCCTAGCAGATTGACTGCGATAACTACAGTGGACTGATTATTATATAGGGGTGCACTTGCACTCGATTGACAATGATTTGCGAGATGACCATTAGCCTTGTTTTTGACGTTATTGTTGTGCTCCCTTAGACGGTCGTTAAGGCACCGGCCGGTTGGCCTATATATTTTCCACAGGAAAGCGGTATGTTGAATACCACGCCGGCTATACATTCCACGAATCTTAATTCTTTGTTGTGGTTGACCTTGCACTCCGCCGTTTTCCTGGAGCAGGGG